>WOXC01004909.1:0-135882 GCA_011680675.1 Gymnobelideus leadbeateri | reverse complement strand
TTTAGGACCAAACAAGAATTAGAGAGCATTATAAAATGCAAAATGGATAATTTTGATTACATTAAGTTGAAAAGCTTCTGCACAAACAAAGCCAATGTAACCAAGATCAAGAGGGAGGTGGGAAATTGGGAAAGAATTTTTACAACTTGTGTCTCTGATAAAGGACTCATTTCTAAAATTTATAGAGAATTGAGCCAAATCTATATGAATACAAGTCATTCCCCAATTGAGAAATGGTCAAAGGATATGAATAGGAAGTTTTCAGAGAAAGAAATTAAAGATATCTATAAGCATATGAAGAAATGCTCTAAATCACTATTAATTAGAGAAATGCAAATCAAAACAACTCTGAGATACCACATCTCTCCAGTCAGATTGGCTAAGATGACAAAACAAGAAAGTGACAAATGCTGGAGAGGATGTGGGCAAATTGGAACGCTAATACATTGCTGGTGGAGTTGTGAACTTATCCAACCATTCTGGAGAGCAATCTGGAATTATGCCCAAAGGATTATAAATAATTTCATACCCTTTGACCCAACAATACCACTTCTAGGGTTATATCCCAAAGAGATCATAGAAGTGGGAGGAAGACCCATATGTACAAAAATATTTTTAGCAGCCCTCTTTGTGGTTGCAAAGAATTGGAAACTAAAGGGGTGCCCATCAATTGGGGAATGGCTAAACAAGTTGTGGTATATGAATGTAATGGAATTTTATTGTGCTATAAGAAACGAGGAGGTGACGGATTTCATAATTACCTGGAGAGACTTATACAAACTGATGCTGAGCGAGAAGAGTAGAATCAGAAGAAATTTGTATACAATCACAGACATACCATATCTGTGACGACCAACTATGACAGACTGTACTCTTTTCAGCAATGCAGTGATATAAGTTAATCCCGAATGACTCAAGAAAGTGAGAAATGCGCCATCCAGAGATATAACTATTAAGAACTGAGCCTGAATCCTGATGGAAGCAAATTAAATGATCTTGTTCTTCTCATTGTTTGGTTTTATTTCTTCCTTACCATCTTTCATCCCACCTAGTACAATATGCCTTTGTAATTGGAATAATGTCTAATATGAATGCATTTGCAGACCCTATACTGTACTATATGCTGTTGTGAGGGGAGGGGGGAGGGAAGTAAAGGAAATTTGAAAATTAAGGAACTATGGAATTGAATCTTGTTAACTGGAACTAAACTAATAAATTAATAAAAAAAATAAAAAAAACATAATACAGTCATAATTTCCATAGAGCTGAAGGACAGGCTGTGGTTTTAACTGATTCTGAAGCCTGGAAGACCTGCCAGGAAGACCTGTTCAATTTCTGCCTATGACCCACAATGGTTATGTAACTGTAGGCAAGTCATTTAACACTGTGCTTTAGGCAATTTTGTAAGACCATAAGTTACAGAAAAGGTGCCATTGTGTATTGGTAGAGGGACTTTGATTACCTAGAAGTTCCCTATACGTATGAAATCACTCATCCTAAAACAGTGCTTTGGTAAATAGTTTGGAGACATAATACAAACCATCAGCTAAGGCTCCCACTTGAGAATTTCTGGTTGGGAAATGCCATGTTAAACTATAGTGCCTAAAACATTAACTATTTGGGCCTTGGTTTAGATTTAAGAAGAAAGGACACTAGGGGCTCGCTACAGCAACATTCTCCAGGTTCCTCTTATGCGATCTTACCACAGGAAAAATGGAGTTATGCTCAATTAGTTTTGGTTCTTTCAGTAATACACTTTCTTGGAAGGAGTCCAAGGCATTCCTGTCATATCTAACTCCATGCTATAAGGTAATGGTTGGCAATCTGTCAAAAGTGGAATGGCAACCTAGAGGTCCTGTTTGGTATTCTGAATCTAGGAGTAGGGAGATATGACAGTGTCAGTGTAGCTACCCTAGCAAATAGGGAAACAGCAGCAGACACTAACTTAGAAGTAGAGTTTATGAGACTGTGGTTATAATGACCAGTCTATTAACTGGTAACACCCTTCTGAACTTTTATATAGTATTTCATATGTCTCATTCCGTTATAATCTATCTCCCCATATTAGAGGAATTAGAATACACCTTCTCACCAGCAGAAGTTTGACCATCAGGGTAGGGAAATTATTTTGGTCATAGCAACTTAAGAAAATCTGCTAGGGCAAAGAAGTGTTGTGATTTGTGTAGACTGAAAGCATGGGTCCAAAGGGTTTAATTAAATAGATATCTTGTCTCTCTTCTTTGCCTTCTTGTCATCTTCCTCCATGTTGTGTCCTCTAGACACCTGGGCATTGCCATGTGACCTGCTGATATACCTTAAAGACAATAGGGTCCACTATCTACCCCTTAAGCATCACTGGGCTTTTCTGCCTTCTTTGCAGTTGAATATATATGTATATATTTATGTATGTGTGTATATACATATATATATATACATACATACATGTATATATACATCCATACGTATATTCTACTTGAAGTAGACCACACACACACACACACACACACACACACACACACACACACTGTGAGATTAGAATTGAGATAAGGGATTACCTTACTTTTCTATTTGTCTCCCAAAAGCTTAGTATTGAATATTCAATAAATACTTGTTTAGCACATAGGAGGTGCTTAATTAATTAAACAAGAGTAGCTAGGTAGTACAGTGAATAGAGTGCCAGGCTTGAAGTCAGGAAGATTCAACTAAGTGCAGCATCTATTTCTTTATATATCTCCCAGGATTTCCTATTAGTGCCTTACCCATTATATGATAAGGACTTGCTGAATGAATGATATGTGTCAAAATGGGTTGTCACCCCTTGCTAAAATAAGATAATGTGAAAACAAGGTCTATAGAAAGATAAGGTCTTCCATAAAAAAAAAAACAAAACAAAACAAAACAAAAAACAGTACTCTTAAACCTGATGAGCATTGCCATGAAATTGCCATTAATCAATCAACAAGCATTTATTAAGTGGTTACTCAAGGCCACATATTATGCAAGTCATTGGGGATCTATATAAAAAGTGAGACATCAATGACATTTATACTGACATTAGTGGAGACTGGACTGGACTGTACAGGGATTTCTAATTTGTCAATGACTCCTTTGTTAGATCTTAAATCTTGACTAGGATTCAAGGTGACTTACGGAGCATAGGAAACTTCCAGATACTTCAAGATTCTTTTCCACTAAAGAAGATTATTATAAAATCTTGCTTGGAAACATCATCTCCTCACTATCATTAAAAATATGGCCCATTCTCTATTGGGCTTATATGTTATATATGGGCTTTGTGTTAACTAGGTATCTTTAGGTATCAGTATAAATTTTTACTCTTTTTCAGGATGATTGCTGTATAGTTGAGGAAGGAAGCTCTTTGCAGGACAGAGACCTTTTGTGGGTGGTCCAAGGGCTCTGTCTATAGGACAGGAAGCTCTTCTGGTTATAACCAGGCTTTCCTATTTTTCCTTCCTGCAACTCAGGTTTAGATTTTGATCTGCATTTTTCCTTTTTGACATTTCATGGCATAGTCAGTTCAAGTGCTAGATGGTCCATCACAGACACAGATTGTGGCTTTGCCAAAGCAAACAGAGGCAGAGTTCCTCTGGAGGATTTTTTTTTATTCAGATATCACAGGCTGGCCCCATTTCCTCCACCTTGCCAAACATCCTATACAGCTTCAGGGCTCCAAAACAAATGATTTCAATTCACACTGGGTCCACTGGTTTTGTAGAATATTTTCTGCAGGGTGTTTTAAATGAATGGAGCTCATTTTCCAAGGAAGTAGGTATAATCAAGTGAAACAGATTTCAGTGGCTCTGGGAGAGTAGCAATCAGACCAGATGCCTAAATCTAATCACACTTCTCATCCATCCTTCTTGTTTGATTTCAAGCATAAACGTAATGAACTGAGAGTTTGTGATTGACTGGCAAGAGAATTTCTTGTTATTGCTGTTTGCAGCCATATAATTCTCAACAGAAAGTCATCAGAGACCTATGAAAATTCTGCAACTGGAACCAAACTACCAAGTAGAGGTTTTGTTTTAACTTTCATAACATTCTTCTTAAAAAATAAAGAGGTGATAATTATCTTTAGAGAGTTTCAAACTCTCTTCATTAAAGATATAGGGGTGTTAGCTTTCAAGAATAGGTTCCAAATTGAGGGCTTGTTGTTTCACTCTTATGTAGATCTGTAAAGTAGATGGAGAATTTGGTTGACTGAGTTCCTCACTGGGAGTTCCCAACATCAAGGAAAGTACAACCATATCCCTATCTAAAATAGCTTGTGAAGGAGTTTGCCCCCTCACAATCCAAAAAAGAAAGGAAGGAAGGAAGGAAGGAAGGAAGGAAGGAAGGAAGGAAGGAAGGAAGGAAGGAAGGAAGGAAGGAAGGAAGGGACAATTTTCATCCCCTGGATTTTGATTTCATCTAAGTCACTGAAGTCACCTAAGTCGTTTCTTTTGCTGTTCTTCTTTCTTCCTTTTTGTTTTCCCCAGCTCTTCGAGAAGCTTGTCTGCTTTAACCTTCACAACAAGAAATCACACATCACTTCTGAGTACCCCTAATAGTTAGAAGTATCAAATGAAACAGTTTAAGATGAACAGAATTTCACAAAGCAAATCTTTAATTGTTACACAATAATTCAGGGGAAATCCCATTAAAGAGATTACTGCAGGGTGCTACTTCAAGAACTAAAAACAAAGGAAATACCAACAGGAATGCAAAAAGGATAAAAATCACTAATATTACAACATAGCATCTCCAGGGCAGAATAAATATAACCTACCATTGAAGGAATGCTTTTAAGAATTATGTTAAAATATATTTATTTTTTAGCTAACTCCTTAATTTCCTTTTAAATACTTTTATTGATGCCTTTTGTTTTTCTATAACATTAGTTTCCTAATATAGCCCTCCTACCTTTCTCTGTTCATTGAGCCTTCCCGTGCAATAAGATTTGTTCCTGTTAGTTCAGCAGCACCTTCTGACACAATGACTGCATTTGATAATGTATGCATATTTCAAGACCTATAGTCCCTTATATTTCCAATAAATGGAGGGCAATGCATTTTCTCATTTCTGCATTAGGATCATTTAAGTCATATTTATCATATAATTCAAATTGTTTTCTCTCATGGTTGTGGTATGCTAATAGTCTATTAGCATGCCCACTTTTCCACAGTCATACAAACACTTATTCTTTCCAACTTTTGTCATGACCATTAGTGTTAAATTTTTTGCTTTTCCCTTTTCCTTAATGACTTGGAACAATTATTGATAGCTTATTTATAGTTTGCAATTGTTCTTTGGATAACTATTTGTTCATATGCTTTCTGGGGAATGACTTTTGGTAGTCTATATTTGTGTGATACATACATACATACATGCATAAATGCATACATACATGTGTGATATTAGACTATCATCAGAGACACTAAATGCAAAGATTTTCCCCCCAGTCAAGCTCCTATTCTTATTCCAATTATATCGATTTTGTTCAAGTAAAATCTTTTCAATTAAATATAATAGGTATTTTCTATTTTATCTTTTGTGATCTCCACTTTCCCTTCTCTGGTTAAGAATTATCTTTCTAACCATATGTGAAAGATATCACAATCCATTTTCCTCTATGTTTTTTTAGAATCTGCCTTTTTGTTTAAATTGAGTATTCTATTAGAGCTCATTGTGGTGCATGATTTGAGATATTAATCTAAATTTATTTTGTGCCAAACTGAATTCCTAGTAATTCTTTGCCAAATAGGGAGTCCTTCCCAACGCAATTATATTCTTGGATTGATCAAACATTGACTTACTGAATTTGATTGCTTTTGATTCTTGTTTATTTAGTCAGTTTTACCTCTATATTTTCTTTTAAAACTGATAACAAAAAGTTTTAATGATTTAGTTCTTTATGATACAGTTTTAAGATCTGGATATATTCTTCAGTTAGGTTGTCTATTTGTTATACTAGTTGATATAGAAATTCCAAATAATACATGCCAATAATTACTGTGGCCAGAAAAGAGTTCCTTTACGGTGTACTTTTGGTGAGTCCTTAGAAGTCATAGTCCAGAATTCAATATCAGATGAATCTAGAGTAGACAAATAGGTGACATCATTAAGGGGATAGTCTTATCCTTAGAAGAGTCCCACAAAAAGCTTTTGATCAGGACCAATCATAAATGCAATTCTATAGAAGTAGCCCAGGAACTTTCTTTCTCCTAAAATAACAGCAAGGATTCTGGAAAGACGGGGTAACTGATTTGTCTGTGTTATATTGGAGATTGATTTTCAGGTAGAGTTTCACTTCATTGCCTCTGTGGTCTCTTCAAACCCCAAGATTCTATGATTCTGATACCAATCCTTTGTAATTATGTGCAGTTATATTCCATATAAGACATTTCCTTCCTGGGGTAAAGTGATTGGTGCCTCAGTACATCTGGAATTTTGTAGTAAGAAGCAGGAGTTCAATTTCATCTTCTATAAAATGTATGGATTAAATTAAACCAGCCAGACTAGATCAATCCTTCTCAACCTATTGCTAGTAAGAAAAACTATTTTTAGCACCAAAAAAATTTATGGCATTCCACCCCTCTACATGATAGTAAGTGTCTGTTGATAGAGAAAATACTCACTGATAAAAGGCTGCTATAAATTCAATTAAGCCTTTAGATGAATTTGCAATTTATTAATTACATCCAGTAAAGATTATATATATATATATATATATATATATATATATATATATATATATTTGTGATTCAATGACTTGCAGTGTAAAGAAGGTTCATTTGCTTATTCTGTTGTATCAGTTAGTGAAGTGTCCCTCTTGAATCAATCAATGTTCCACAGGTTGGAAATTGCCTTTCTTTATATTCCTAGTGCTCAGCACATAGCAAGTGTTTAATGAATCCTTGTTGCCTGCCTCACTTTAAGATCACTTCCATTTCTAAATTATTGACCTGACAGCAGTGAGATATGGCACCTTGACAAGAATCTTCCAAGTAAGGTCTTCATGAACATTGGAAGCTTTCAGGAACTATAGAAATTCCACATAAAGTTCTCTCCATAGAGAGTTCCATGAAGAATGAAAATAATTTGAAAATATACAGCAAAAGCTTTGCTGATCAGCTACACTTGGCAATGGAGTAGTTTTATAAAGACCAGCAAGTACAAGAAGGAGTTGTTTGGCTAGAGATAGTGGGTATTAGTGTTGCTTTAAAACTATATTTTAGTATACCTTCCCAAAGTCTTCCTCACCATTGAACTCTGATACCAGGCTCTGATATTGTCAGGCATCTCTATTATACACAATTTCTTTGAGAATTGTTTGATCAGCTCAGGGTTTCTTAAACTTTTTTCACTTGGGGCTCCTTTTTGACCAAGAAATTGTGACATGACCCTGAGTATATAAGCATATAAAACAGGTATACAAATAAAACATTCACTGATAATAAATCATAAAGAAATTTATTTTAAAAGTATTTTATGTATATATAATTTTAGCATTTATTAAAGAAAACAAATTTGCAAAATATTGAGATGGATGTGCTTGTTTATTTTTACAAAAGAAACAAATCTTGGTGGGATATTTGGTACTGCAGGATAGAGAGCATCTTCAATGTTTTTCAGGGTAGACCAATATTTTGATTTTATAATCATCAATGCTGAGAACACTGCTTCACATAAATACATAATACAAAATGGCAGAAGTATGTCTGGGGCCATTTCAGAAATTGTTGGAAATTCTGTTCTAATCCCAAGCCAAAATTAATTTAATAATTTCTTTTTTTTAGTAAACTCAAGTTTTAAATCTGTGTTGTTTGATAATTCAATAAATTCTTCTTGAACTTTTAATGGCAGATAACTTACTTTAAAAAAATTTCAATTGAGTATGTTTTATGAACCCAACTTAGTTTCTTAAAATCAAAATCTGAAGGAAAGTATTTCTGAAACTGTGTCTCCAAGTACTTCAGATGATCAATTATAGCTCTTAAAATTAAATCTTTGGGAAGGTTATTTTCAATTATAAAATCTGTAGTGGTACCATTTCTAAAGAACCATTTTCAACCTTATTCTTCCATATGTTAACTTTTTAAATAAAACTTTCATTTTATCTTTTAACATGAATATGTGACAATTTTTTTCTTGAAACAACATGTTTAAATCATTTGAGTTTTTCAAAAATATCTGGCAAATAACAGTTTTAAAAGCCATACGTCATTATGAAAAAAATGAACAAAATTGGATTTTGGCTCAGTCAAAAATATAATGACTTCATCTTTCAATTTCAATAATCTTTTAAAACTTTGCCTCTTGAAAGCCACCTTAGCTCTATATGTAGTAATATGCTATTTTAGTCAGAGTCCAGGTATTTCCAAAAGTTTGAAAAAAACAACTAAGGCATGCTTTTAATGTGTGTTTTTTTTGTGTGTGTGTGTATGTGTGTGTGTGTGTGTGTGTGTGTGTGTGTGTGTGTGTGTGAAGTTAATGATTTTGATGGTATTGGGAAGCACAATATTTAACTCTGGTAATACTTTTTGGATACCACTGCCTCCTGATGGATCATGTAGTGAGTAAATGTGATATGTTCATTGCCACCACCTTTAACTTTTGCAACAAATCCAACATTCTCACCCATCATTGCTTTAGCACCATCTGTACATATTCCAATGTAATTTTTTCCTTGTAAACATTCATTTGTGAAAAATTTATCAACTTTAAGTTATACATTTTCCCCTTTTGTGTGCCCTTCCAAAGGATGATAAAACAATATTTCCTCATTTATGCTTCCTTCATAAACATATCTTATATAAAGTAATAATTCTGCCATGTTAGAAATATCAGTTGTTTCACCTAACTGAATTGCAAACTTTGAACTGCACTTAAGCCTACTAAAAAGCTGCTGGAATTGGTTATTACTAATGTCAGGAATTCTTTTGGAAAGAGTGTCATTTGATAAAGGAATTTTATGAATTTCATTCCCATACTTTTTCCCATGAAATATTTCTGATATTTTAATAGCAGCATGTAACATGAGATCTCCTACCATGTAGGACTTTTTAGTTTTTAGCTTTAGTTTTTGCAATTAAGTAAGAAGTTTTGTAAGATGCAAGTAAATGCACAAGTAATGCACTTTTCATTGACAGTAACAAATTTCTCAAAACATTGTTTTTCTTTAGTTTTATATTTTAAAAAGTCATTCAAAATATTCCTTTGGTTGCTTCCAGTACACAGTATACTTGATATTAAGATGTCAGTTTAGTTTGATTGGTTGCATGCTCTCCACAGCCAAAACTTCATGACAAATTAAGCAAAAAGGTTTTTCCACACCATCATCATTATTAGAAGTTAATCTATATTGCAAAAATGGTTTCACATATTTTCTTTTTCTTGTCAATTAGGTGTACTACAACCTGGTAGTGAAGATTTATCACATAGTCATCAGTATTTTTGCCTCTTCTGTCTAAATTTAGCCACTGATCTGTAACTGAAAAGCATTTTTGTCCTAAGTGTAAATAAATATTGCTAATAATTTCATAAATAAATACTAGCCTTAGTATATTAAATTACATTTTTGTGCTTAATTTTAAAAATGGATATTCACACTGATATACACACACAGGGGTTATAGTGGAGAAATATTATTAAAGGACTTTTGTCTCTATTTGCTGCAATTAAACACTTATGTTTCTATAATTGAAGGCTATAACAGCAAATTTTTTTTTTGGAGGGGCAACCGGGGTTAAGTGACTTGCCCGAGGTCACACGGCTAGTTTGTGTGTTAAGTGTCTGAGGCTGAATTTGAACTCAGGACCTCCTGACTCCAGGGCTGGTGCTCTATTCATGGCGCCACCTAGCTGCCCCATATAACAGCAATATTTAAAATCAAACATTCTAACACAATAAAATCCAAAGATTTGATACTTTCATGCTAAAGAATGACAATAGGAAAAACATTAAAAGTCTCCATTTTTTTTTTTGTAATTAAACTATTAGGTTTCTTTAAGAGAAGAAAACAGAGCACCATGCAGTAAAAACACTGCTGTTTAGAACATAAAATAGTCTTGAATCTGAGTTGAGGTTTTTCTGTCAGTGTTTGTTGGTGTTGCATGGTATGATAGCATTTAAAATGCAAAGTACACATGTTGTATGTTCAGAACTAAGGCTGCAGTGAAATCTCACCATGCAACACAGGTAAGCACTGTCAGAAACACCTCAGATTCATTACGCATTTGATTTTGAATTAATTTTTGTTTGTTGCACATTCAGAAACCTTTTACAGTTACCAATTTTTTTTTTTACCATCTTCACATTCAGTTATGTGACCCCATGTGGAGTGGTGACCCATAGTTTGAGAAGTTCTGGATGAGATAATTAAACTTGAATTTTTTTTTCTATTAAACTTTTGAGTGAATTAGTGATAATTCAGATGGAATGCCAATGACCATCTTTTTAAGATGACTGGTTCCTCAGGGGGGGAAAAAAGCAACTTCTCTGGATGGTTTTCTTCCTATAGATATTCTAATGATATGAATATTCTAAAGGCTGATTCATAGTGGTATGAACAAGTGAGACAGCATTACTATGGAAAGAATGCTGGATTTGGAATCAAGGAATCAGGACTTGAATCCTGGGCCCCCTACTTGACTACCCACATTACCTTGAACAAGGTATTGAATATTTTTGGCCATCTTTACTTACAAAATGAAAGAAGTGGACTAGATGGGCTCTATTGCTTCTTTCAGGTCCACATCTGTGGTCTTCCTAAGAGACTTTTGCACTCCAAACATATGTAAAGGTTTCACATCCATCATCCCCCCCTCCTTCTATAAAGGACTACAATTTGCTAGTTAGAAACCTAGCTACTAGTGTGTAACCCAGATGATCATTGTAATCTTGAAGAATGCATTTTGCCCTTAGCAATTCTACTAAAAAGTCTTGGAAGAAAATATTGTAGAAAGCGTCTTTATCAATTACCAAAATGTTGTAAGTGGAATTAAATTCCCTTTTGCCTTTGCCACCATAATAATACTACTGCAAGCACTGCAGCAAAGTGAGTCATACTATAATTGAACCTTAGCACATGACAAAACTTTCTGATTCTACTTTCATATGAATGATCTCTATCAATAAACAAACATTTATTAAGTGCCTACTAAGTGTTAAGCCATGTGCTAGGCTTTGGGGATAGAAAGATAAGTGAAGCAGTTCCTCCCCTGAAGGAGTTTGCATTAAGCCAGGGAATATACATATGTGCATACATACATACATGATGTTATGTGGAGATATACATATATGTGGATATAGATAGCTATAATAAATACAAGGTAGAAATAAGAGGTGATGAATTCACGTAATGTCAATTAATATATTCTGCTATGGTGGGTATTGGCCTTTTTCCTAGGGATCATAAATGATTCAGACCCTCAAAATAGTACTTTTTTGCAAACCTGGCATGCTTTACCCTTTAATGTGTAAGCATAGTGTCATTATCTTACACTATAGAAGTAACCTTTGGGAAAGCACATTTAGAAATTACATTTAGGGGGCGGCTAGGTGGCGCAGTGAGTAAGAGCGCCAGCCTCGGAGTTGGGATGACCCGAGATCAAATCCGGCCTCAGAAAATGAGCACCCATACATAAATAATGACTAGCCATGTAACCTTGAGCAAGTTACTTAACCCCAATTGCTTAAAAAAAAAAAAGAAAAAAAAAGAAATTACATTTAGACCATCATCTCATACCATATATCATAATAAGCTCCAAATCTTTACAGGACCTAGATATAAAAGATCTCATATGAATTGTTTATCTATAAAAAATTTAAAAATAGAGTAGCAGTGGAAGATGGAAGACTTCTTGACCAAAGAAAGGATAGAGAGGATCACAAGAGATAAAATGGACTATTTTAGTCACATAAAATAAAAAAAAAAATTATATAAATAAAAATATCTGTAGTCAATTTCTCTAAAAATAAGAAAGGTATGATATCTAAGAGACATACTGATTTTATGCAAATACATAAGAATAAGAGCCATTCCCTAAGAGGTAAATTGTCAAAGTATTTGAATATATGCATATGGAACAAATATATATATATATATATTTGTTCCATATGCTTTATTAACTTCTGCTTTACATCATTCATTTCCACCAGATTTTTTTTTTTTATAGATTAACAAGCAAATTAATTTTTTTTTGGAGGGCAATTGGGGTTAAGTAACTTGCCCAAGGTCACACGGCTAGGATTTTGTTTGTGTGTGCATTAAGTGTCTGAGGCCGGAGCCAACCTCAGGTCCTTCTGACTCCAGGGCCAGCACTCTACTCACTGTGCCACCTAGCCGCCCCGCAAATTAATTTTTATTATATTCAGCATGATAAATGGGCTAAATTTTTTTTATTTTGAAAGGAAAATGGCATATCCGTGTCAACAACAATACGATATTCTTGCTTCTACAACTGGTGTCAAATGAATGTTTCAAATCCTATATAACACACTGGCTGAAAATTCTGGAAAATCAATTCATAGATGCTAAGATATGGTAAATGTGCTTTCATAACACCTGAATTCTAGTCAGATTCCTAGAAGCATACAAAAACATAATAATCATTAGGAAGTCGTCCCACTTACATAATAGGTATAGTGCCTCTCTTCATTCACAAATCAAATTCGTAGGGAAATCATCCTGTCTAGATCAGCAAATAAGTTTGTATTGCTAAGAAGATTCACCAATGATTATTAAACCAAACAACTAGTGTTTACCCTCTACTAATCCCAAAGGGCTATTTTGAGGCTAAGCTTAAAAAAGAAATGTAAAATTCTTTGAGTTGCAATATCAAAGAAACTTTAGTGCTATATATCTTGTTGAAAATTAACTTACTAACCTGAGTGTCATTTAAAAATTAAGACTATGAGGTATCATGAACATAAAAATAAATGGAAATTCAGGCATTTCTGAGTTCTAGTTCTGTCACTGTCCTATCTCCTTCAGATCCCTCATTAAAGTTTCTTTTTTTTTTTTTTGGTAAGAATTTGTTTTTTTAATGTATTTTTATTTTTTGTTTTTTTTATTTAAACAAATGCTTTATTAACTTCTGTTTTACCTCATTAATTTCCAGCAGATTTTGAGTTACAATCATTTTCCCCCCTTGTTTTTCCCCTACCCAACCTACCAGAACAGCAGTCCCTCAAGACATCGCTTCCTCCAATCTGCTCTCTCCCCTATCCTCTCCCACACCCCCTTCGACCTCTCCATTAGAGGAAGGTGAATCTTAGTGTCCCAATGCCTGCACATCTTATCTCCCAATTACAAGCAAAAGAGTATTAATAATAGTATTTATATATATTTGAAACATTTAATGTTAAGAACTCGAATTTCAGATCCAATTCCTTCCTCCCTTGTCACCCATTCCCTCTGGGGAGATAAGTAATTCAGTATATGTTGTACATATCTAGCTATGCAAAACATTATGATAGTAGATATATTGTACAAGGCTGCTTATAATTCCCTCCCCCTCATCCCACCCCCCACCTGGTCCATTCCCCACTTGATCCTGTCCCTCTTCCATAGTGGGTACCTCCAACCTTCCCTCCCCCCAAGGATGCCCTCCCATCCATCATCCCTCCTCTCCTCCCCCTTCCCTCCATTCTGCTGTAGGTTGAGATGTCCCACCTAGTATGTATGTCATTCTCTCCCTGTACCAAATTCAATGAGAATGTGGTTTCACCTTTTTGCCTTCCTATTTTTCCCCTCCCCTGCAACCACTTCCCCCTGCTTCCTCTACATGAAATAGTTTACTCCACCCTGTTTCTCCCCATCTCCTCCTGCCACTTTCCTCTCTCACCTCACAACTTCACCCCTTGAGTATCCTCCCTTCCCAACAAATTCAACCTATGTCCTCTATCCATATATAACTATAACCATATACACACACATTCACATATGTATTCACATGACCACACCCCCTTCTTCCATTATTTTCATAGTGAGAAAGATTTCATCAGTCACAGTTATTGTTTTTCCACATAGGAATGTAAATAGTTCAACTTTGATAAGTTCCTTTTGATTTCTTTTCCCTGATTACCTTCTCAGGCATCTCTTGCTTCTTGTGTCTGGATGTAAAATTTTCTATTCAACTCTGGTTTTTTCCTCAAGAATGTTTGAAAGTCCCCTATTCCACTGAATGACCATATTTTCCCCTGAAACAAAATACTCAGTTTTGCTGGGTAGGTGAACCTTGGGTTCATTCCCAGCTCTTTTGCCCTCTGGAATATCATATTCCATGCCCTTCGATCCCTCAGTGTAGAAGCTGCCAGGTCCTGGGCTATTCTGATTGTGTTTCCACAATATTGAAATTGTTTCTTCCTGGCTGCTTGTAGTATTTTCTCCTTGATCTGGGGATTCTGGAACCTGGCTATAATATTCCTGGGAGTTTTCTTTTTGGGATCTTTTTCAGGAGGTGATCAGTGGATTCTTTCAACCTCTATTTTGCCCTCTGGATCTAAAACATCAGGGCAATTTTCCTTGAGAATTTCTTGAAGGGTGATTTCTAGGTTCTTTCTTTGATCATGGCTTTCAGGTAGTCCAATAATTTTTAAATTGTCTCTCCTGGATCTATTTTCCAGGTCAGTGGTTTTTCCCATGAGATATTTCACATTGCCTTCTATTCTTTCATTTGTTTGGATCTGCTTAACAGCATCTTGATTTCTCATAAAGTCATTAGCTTCCATTTGCTCCAGTTTAACTCTGAAGGAATGAATCTCCTCAGTGAGCTTTTGAGATTCTTTTTCCATCTGGCAAATTCGACTTTTTAAGGTATTCTTCTCCTCATTGCCCTTTTGGGCCTCCTTTGCCATTTGAGTTAGTCTATTTTTTAGTGTGTTGGTTTCCTCTGTCAGGCTGTTGAGCCTCATTTCATACTTTTCCTGCATCCCTCTCATTTCTCTTCCCAATTTTTCCTCCACTTCTCTTATTTGATCTTTCAAATCCTTCTTAAGGTCCTCTATGGCCTGCAACCCACTCATATTTTCCTTTGGGGCTTTTGGAGCAGGATTTCTGACCTCACAGTCCTCTTCCCGCTTCATGCTTCGATCCTCCTTGCCCCCAAAATAGGAGTCTAGGGTTGCATTTTTCTGTTTAATTTGTTTCCTTTGCCTTGGCATGTTGCCACTTAATTGCTTGACTTTTGGGCTTGTTGCCACACTATGGCTTTGCTGCCAGATAGGGGAATTTTCGTCCCGAACGTGTGGGAGGGCAACTTCCATTTCTGGCAAGCTGGAAACCCACCCACGACTTCCACCCCAGATCACAATCCAGATCCAGGGAGGTTAAAGCAAGAGCAATTACCCCCCCCAAGACTGATCACTGGATCTCCCTATAGTTCGCAGGCCAGGAGCTGGAGCTGCCTCTGAAAACTACAAAATGGTGTGTCTCCTCAGTGGTTTCTAGCCCCCAGGGGAGGAAGCTGACGCATTCCCCAAATACTAGTCCCAAAGTCCATAGGGCACTAACCTCTCACTTTGTCCTAGGCATGTCTATGTTGATAATTCTGGAATTGCCACAGCTATTGGTGTTCTGGCGTCCCTCCAGCCGGCCACTGGCCCTGCCGCCCTGGGTCTAAAACCGCAACTCATGCGGACTGGACTTGTGCTCAGCTCCCCACACTCTGCAGCTGCACACTGCTGGCTCCCAGAGAGCTTTGCTGGTCTTTCCTGAAGGGCTGCTGGGCTGTCCTCAGCGGGAGGTTAGCTTCTTTGTGTCGTTCTGTGGGTGCTGGGGCTCCAGAAGTTGTTCAGAGTCCCCTTTTACATAGTTTGGAGGAAATCTGGGGGCAGAGTGGCTTGGATGCACTGTTTCTACTCCTCCATCTTGGCTCCGCTCCCCTCCACCAGATTTTGAGTTATAATTTTTCCCCCATTTTTCCCCTACCCACCACCCCAGAATAGCATTCCCACAGGATATCCCCTCCTCCAATCTGCTCTCTCCCATATCTTCTCCCATACCCCCTTCAACTTTTCCAGTAGGGCATGGGGAATCTTTATGCCCCAATGCCTATATGTCTTATTGTCCAAGTATATGTAAAATAGTGTTAATAATAGTATTTATATACTTTTAAACATTTGGTTTTAAAACTTCGAATTCCAGATTCCTTCCCTTCCTCCCTTATCACTCACCTTTACTGGGAAGATAAGCAATTCAGTATATGTTTTACATGTGTAGCTATGCAAAACATTACCATAGTAGATATATTGTGAAAGACTGACTATATTTCCCTCCCTTCTATCCCACCTCCCACTTGTTCTATTCACTACTTTTGTCCTGGCCTTTTTTAAAAGTGGCTGCTTCCAACTTCCCTCTCCCCAGCCTGCCCTCCCTTCCATCATCCCCCTTCTCATCTCCTTCCCCCTGTACTCTCCTGTAAGGAGAGATATCCTATTTAGTATGTATGTCATTTTCTCCCTGAGCCAAATCCAATAAGAATAAGGTTTTGCTTTTTTGCCTTCCTTTTCTTTCCCTCCATTGTAACCATTTTCCCTTGCCTCTTCTATATGAGATAATTTACCCCATTCTATCTCTCACCATCTCCTCTCATTATATTCCTCTTTCAGCTCTTAATTTCAACTTTTAAGTATCATCCCTTCCTATTAAATTCAACCTGTGCCCTCTATCGATGTATAACTGTAAACATATATATATACACACATATATATATATATATATATACACATTCACATATGTATTCATATGCCCATATAGCCTTCTTCAACTATTTTCATACTGAGAATAGTTTTATCAGTTACAATTATCGTTTTTCCATGTAGGAATGTAAATAGTTCAACTTTGGTAAGTTCCTTATGATTTCTTTTCCCTGTTTACCTTCTCATGCTTCTCTTGTTTCTTGTATCTGAATGTCAAATTTTCTATTCAACTCTGGTTTTTTCATCAAGAATCCTTGAAAGTCCTCTATTCCACTGAATGACCATATTTTCCCCTGAAACATGGTACTCAATTTTGCTGGGTAGGTGATTCTTGGTTTTAATCCCAGCTCCTTTGCTCTCTGGAATATCATATTCCAAGCCCTTTGATCCTTCAGTAGAAGCTGCCAGATCCTGTGCTTTCCTGATTGTGTTTCCACAATATTCAAATTATTTCTTCCCTGGCTTCTTGATTAAATAATGTATGAACAAATTAGGCTGTGTGAATATAATGGAATATTATTGGAGCTAAAGGAACGGATTCAGAGAAACCTAGGAAGAGTTATAAAAACTAATGCAGATGGTAGTGAAGAGAACTAAAACAACTTATATAATAATTATAGCATGGTAAAGAAAAACAATGTGAAAAACTTAAGAATTTTGATTAGTGCAATGTCCAATCGTGACTACAGAAGATTGATAATAAATAATGTTTCCCACTTCTTGGTAGAGATTAGAAGGAAATTCAGAAAGTAACAGATAAATAGGGGCAATATTGAAACTACCATGTTAAATTTATATATATATATATATATACACATTTAAAAAATAAACCAGATATAATAGAGATTCTTGGTATCATATAAACTTTTTCTGTTATTTCTGAGGAAATTTTCATGTTCATTGATGTTTCTAGAGTTAAAAGGCAATTAAAATAAAAATTAATGTTAGAAAATAAAATAAATGAAAAATCAGTACAATTAGTATTTTCTTTATGTAGTTATCATTAATTATCTAGTTGCTTGGGAAACAACTTATTTTCTTACTGATGTTCTCAGTTACTCAGTTACTATAGAGATAGTTGTAAGGGAGAAATGCCTTTTCAATTATAAAATGAGAGAATTGAATTATGTGATTTTGAAGAGCCTTTGTAAAGCTAGAAAATGCTATTATTCTATGTTTTAAACTTAAAAAAAATCTCATTGGAAAATTTTATAATGATCACCACTTACAAAGTAATCCTTCAGTATATTATATAAGAAATCCATGAAAGTACAGTGGTGACACAGGGGAAAGCTCAGTAATATAAGTAGAAACCTACTGATCCGTGTTATAAGGTTATAGATTTCGAGTGGGAAAGCATCTTAAGGACCAGTGAGTCCAACTCCCTCATTTTATCACAAAGGAACTGAGGCCTAGAAAAGTTAAACTGTGATTCAGGGTCACAGTGGGACATTGTTTCCATTTATAAGATTTTAAGCTCTGAAACTTCTTTTTAAATCATAATATCATCAGCAATCTTTTTCCATTTACAAAATCTTCCCCCCTGCAAGACAAATTGAAACTAACCAACTAAGTGCCTGTAAAATTGCATCATTTGAGCCTGAATTCAGATGTAGCCTCAGATTCTTGTATGACCTGGGGCATTGCAGTTTGCCTCAGTTCCCTCAACTGTAAAATGGGGGTAAATAACAGCAGTGATTTGAGGGTTGTTGTGAGGATTAAACGAGATAGTATTTGTTTAAAAAATATTTAGCACAGGGGTCTGGCACTAGGTAGCTACTATACAGATGTTTATTCCCTTTCTACTCTCCCTTCATAGCCAAAGCAGGGCTTTCTTGTGTTTGGTTAGTAAGACTTAGTCACTCAAATTCAGTGGTCCCGCCACTGTTTGTTAGAATACATCAGCTGATCATTAATAAACATTTATTAAGCCCTATTATGTGCCAGGCAATATGCTAAGTGCTAGGGATACACATGCTAAAGAAAACAGTTCCAGTTTTCAAGGAGCTAACAATGGAGAAGACAACACACTCACACACACACACACACACACACACACACACACACACACACACACAAGCAGAAAAGGGGGCCCTACCTCTGAAGGTACCCTGGAGCGAGCATGGTGGAAGACTCGCTATAGAAACACTGGTAGATGCATTCTGTTCCAGGTCTATTTGTTACCCTCCTTCCAATTACACTGAAAAAAATGCTCTCAGAAAGATATGGCTAAGCTGGGTCTTATGCTAAACTCTCTGTAAGCATTTTCCCCTTGATGGATTGCATTGCTTCATGAGATCATATTGTTTGCATTCATACTCTCAGAAATGTAGGCACAATTTATCATACTAAGATTTGGATTTAGAAGGAACCTCAGAATTTATTTATTTTTGCCTCTTTGTTTTATGGATAAGGGAATGGAAACCCAGAGAAAGTAAGTGCTTGACCAAGGTCACACAGGGACAGAGCTAGAATTTGTACCCAGGTGCTTCAGATTAAGACATGAAAGGTACCTTAGTTTTAGTTCAATCCACATTTCTCTTTCAAGGACACTATGCTCTTTACTTAATGTACAAGTTTTAGTGGGATTACAGTTTGCTATATCTTTCAGTCTCTTCCATTTCTTTCTTCTGAAAAGCCTCTTGACTTATGACAGGCTATATTTCCATTTGATTACTATTGCCTACAATATAATGCATGATAAATATAATATAACATGAAACAGGAAATATCAGCCTAAGCTAACTTGGAAGGAAGTGACTGGAGTAGCTAGAAATCTTATTTTCAGTGTTTGTGACAACAAAAATCTATTCTTGCATTTGACTTGTGAATTCTTTTCAGATTATAGAACCAAGAGGGTTACTATCCAAGATTAATAGAATATAAGCTCTTTTCCATCCATTAGTAGGCCTATATGACCACGTGTCCCCTTTTTTCCTTGGAACAGGGGCTATATTCCCAGGTCTAAAGGTACACAGGTATTTCAATCACTGATGGCTTGCTTCTTTAAGCTCTGGTCTAGTTCACAGCTGTGACACATCCTGAGTCACATAGAGCCCATAAATATATTCAGGGGAATTTATATTGCCTTGGGGGAGGAGTTTGCTTAGGGCGAAAGCTTGCTTACAGTAAGACTTGCTTGCAGGAAGGCTTTCACACCTTTTGATACTGAGTCAATTAGGCACTAAGTCACACGAGTTTGATGCCTCCTGGCTCTGAATCTATTAGTCAAAACTATACAAACACACACACACACATACATACACACATATATACATGCATACATACATATATGTGTGTGGAGAGAGAGAGAGAGAGAGAGAGAGAGACAGACAGACAGACAGACAGACAGATAAATAGATAGATAAGATAGGTTGGTATTTTGTTTGGGGCTTACTCCTGGGAAGAATGTTCACCTAAGGTCTTTGTGATTTGGCCAAATGAGACTCCGGGTAGTTGTTGTTAAGGGGCTTCCCAGCTTTGTGAACCCAGATGCTGGTGCTCTCTGGTCTGGTAATTATATTATCTATTACTTTGTTTAGGCAGTTGGAGCCTTCTCTATTAGATTCTTTCTTGGAAACTTACTTCTCTCTACTTACATATCTTTCTCATTGTTTGATTAAAGTGAGATTATTAACGACTTTAAAGCTGTTTTTCCTTTAGGAAAGCAGATCAAAGGGGGCGGAGCCAAGATGGCAGAGTAGAAACATCTCATCCAAGCCACTCTGCCCCCAGATACCCCCCAAACTATGTAAAAGGGGACTCTGAACAACTTCTGGAGCCCCAGCACCCACAGAATGACACAGAGAAGCTAACCTCCTGCTGAGGACAGCCCAGCAGCCCTGCAGGAAGGACCAGCACAGCACTCTGGAAGCCGGCAGCACGCAGTGCACAGAGCGCGAGCGGAGCCCAGGTCCCTGTGAGCCGAGGTTTTAGTCCCAGGGCGGCAGGGCCAGTGGCCGGCTGGAGAGACCCCAGAACACCAACAGCTGTGGCGACTCCAGAATTATCAACATAGACATGCCTAGGACAAAGTAAGAGGTTAGTGTCCTATGGATTTTAGGACCAGTATTTGGGGAATGCATCGGCTTCCTCCCCTGGGGGCTAGAAGCCACTGAGGAGACACGCCATTTTGTAATTTTCAGAGGCAGCTCCAGCTCCTGGCCTGTGAACTGTAGCGAGATCCAGCAATCAGTCTTGGTGGGTAATTGCTCTTGCTTTAACCTCCCTGGATCTGGATTATGATCTAGGGTGGAAGTGGTAGGTGGGTTTCCAGCTTGCCAGAAACGGAAGTTGTCCCTCACACGTTCGGGACGAAAATTCCTCTATCTGGCCTTAAAGCCATAGTGTGGCAACAAGCCCAAAAGTCAAGTAATTAAGTGGCAACATGCCAAGGCAAAGGAAACAGAAAAATGCAACCCTAGACTCCTATTTTGGGGGCAGAGAGCGGGAAAAGGACTGTGAGGACAGAAGTCCTGCTCCAAAAGCCCCAGGGGAAAACATGAGCAGGTTGCAGGCCATAGAGGACCTTAAGAAGGATTTTAAAAATTAAATAAGAGAAGTGGAGGAAAAATTAGAGAAATGAGAAGGATGCAGGAAAAGTATGAAATGAGGGTCAACAGCCTGACTGAGGAAAACAACACCTTAAAAAATAGACTAACTCAAATGGCAAAGGAGGCCCAAAAGGGCAATGAGGAGAAGAATGCCTTAAAAAGTCGAATTTGCCAGATGGAAAAAGAATCTCAAAAGTTCACTGAGGAGATTCATTCCTTCAGAGTTAGACTGGAGCAAATGGAAGCTAATGACTTTATGAGAAATCAAGATGCTGTTAAGCAGATCCAAACAAATGAAAGATTAGAAGGCAATGTGAAATATCTCATGGGAAAAACCACTGACCTGGAAAATAGATCCAGGAGAGACAATTTAAAAATTATTGGACTACCTGAAAGCCATGATCAAAGAAAGAACCTAGAAATCACCCTTCAAGAAATTCTCAAGGAAAATTGCCCTGATGTTTTAGATCCAGAGGGCAAAATAGAGGTTGAAAGAATCCACCAATCACCTCCTGAAAAAGATCCCAAAAAGAAAACTCCCAGGAATATTATGGCCAGGTTCCAGAATCCCCAGATCAAGGAGAAAATACTACAAGCAGCCAGGAAGAAACAATTTCAATATTGTGGAAATACAATCAGAATAACACAGGACCTGGCAGCTTCTACACTGAGGGATTGAAGGGCATGGAATATGATATTCCAGAGGCCAAAAGAACTGGGAATGAGCCCAAGGGTCACCTACCCAGCAAAACTGAGCATTTTATTTATTTATAGCATTTATTCATTCAGTGGAATAGAGGACTTTCACACATTCTTGAGGAAAAAAACCAGAACTGAATAGAAAATTTTACATCCAGACACAAGAAGCAAGAGATGCCTGAGAAGGTAATCAGGGAAAAGAAATCAAAAGGAACTTAGCAAAGTTGACCTATTTACATTCCTACATGGAAAAACAATTACTGTGACTGATGATATCTTTCTCAGTATGAAAATAATGGAAGAAGGGTATGTGGTCATATGAATACATATGTGAATGTGTGTATATGGTTACAGTTATATATGGATAGAGGGCATAGGTGGAATTTGTTGGGAAGGGAGAATACTCAAGGGATGAAATTATGAGGTGAGAGAGGAAAGTGGCAAGAGGAGATGGGGAGAGACAGGGTAGGGTAAACTATCTCATGTAGAAGAAGCAAGGGGAAGTGGTTGCAATGGAGGGGGAGAATAGGAAGGCAAAAAAGGCAAAACCACATTCTCATTGAATTTGGTTCAGGGAGAGAATGACATACATACTAAATGGGATATCTCAACCTGCAGCAGGATAGGGGAAGGGGGATGAGAGGAGGGATGATGGATGGGAGGGCATCCTTGGGGTGAGGGGAGGTTGGAAGTACCCACTATAGAAGAGGGACAGGATCATGTAGGGAATGGACCAGGTGGGGGGTGGGATGAGTGGGAGGGAATTATAAGCAGCCTTGTACAATATAGAAAAGCAGATCCAGACCCTGTGTCAGCAGCCTCCTGTGTTCTGGTTATTGGTGTTATACCCTCACAGTAGCTACAAGAATCATAAAGATATAATAGCATCTGCACCGTCATGTTATGGTTCTTTGGCAGCAAAAGTGTTCATTATTTTTCATGGGGCATATATGGCATTAAAGTTAATTTTCATTGTTAATTGCACTTCTGGTATTTGATACAGTTTTACTTTTTTCCTCATTTTTTGCTTTTGCTGTTTAGTTGCCTGTTGACTTGAACTAAGGTGATCCAGAGTCCTCATAGCCTGATAAATCCTCTAGAGCTAAGACAGCCTGAAGACATGAGAACATTCCCTTCCCTGTTTCACTGAGCAAAGGATCTATAGTGGTTGTAATCACATTTGTACAATATTACATATGCCCCATTTGAATATTATATGCCAGTAGTTTTTAAAAGGAATTAGAGATTCTTATTAATCTCCCATTTTTGAAAAGAAAAACTATTACAACAGAATAGAGAATTATGGAAAGAATGCTAGCACTGAGTACATACCAGGCAACTTTGTGCTGCTCCATAAATATTAAGAAAAAATGAGAGACTGTCATTTATGAAATCTCCTGTTCCCTGGAGTGAGTCAATAAAGTGGGCAGCTAGGTGGCACAGTGGATGGATTGCTAGACCTGGAGACAGACAAACTCCTCTTCCTCCGTTTAAATCTGGCCTCAGACATTTTACTACCTGTGTGATCCTAAACAAATCTGCCTCAGTTCCTCATCTGTAAAATGAGCTGGAGAAGGAAATGATGAACCACTTTGTATTTTTGCAAAGAAAACCCCATATTGGACAGGACTGAAATGACTGAACCAAAAGAGTCAATAAAGCTAAATAGAAAATGTTTGAGTTGAAAAATGAAAGCTATTTGTAGAATGGTTTTATTTTACCTTTTGAAGTCTTTCTTATGATGGCCAAAGTGAATCTTCTTCTATGTACCATTGTCTCTGTACTTGTCTGACCAATACTTCTTGATTTCTTTTCCTACATCATCTTCCTCCTCTCCTTAAGTGTGGCTATCTTCCAAGACTCTTCTTATCTCTTCTCCTCACCTTTCCTTTAATTAATGGCTCAATGTCAATGTGTCAGAAGGTCTCCACTGAAACCCTCTAGGGATCTCTTTTGGTCTTGTTGTGTGTGGTTTCATATCTTTAGCCATCATTTGAATGGGGGCCTACAGGGAATATTCATCACATTTTCTGATGGCTAAAAAGTGGGAGCTAAAACATGGATGACAGTCCAGAACTAAAAAGATCTGGACAGACTCAAGTACTAGTCTGACCTTAATAAAATGAAATTCATTAGGAACAAATGTAAAGTCTTACACTTGGATTCAAAAGTCAATTTCACAAGTATAAGGTAGGGGAAGCATAGTTAGGAGACCATCTTTTTAAAAAATCTGGGTTTTTTTTTTAACAAATGCTTTATTAACTTCTGGTTTACATCATTCATTTCTGCCAGATTTTGAGTTACACTTTTTTCCTCATTTTCCCCCTACCCACCATCCCAGAATAGGAGTCCCACAAGATATCCCCTTATGCAATCTGCTCTCTCCCATATTTTCTTGCATATCCCCTTTGACTTTACCATTAGAGCAAGGTGAATCTCTGTGCCCAATTACATGCAAAATAGTATTAATAATAGTATTTATATATATTTGAAACATTTAATTTTAAAACTTCAAATTTCAGATCCATTCTCTTCCTCCCCTGTCACCCACTCCCTCTGGGAAGATAAGCCATTCAGTAGGTGTTGTACATGTCTAGCTATGCAGAACCTTACCATAGTAGATATATTGTAAAAGACTGCTTATATTTACCTCCCACCCATCCCACCCCCCCCACCTGGTCCATTCCCTTCTTTGATCCTGTCCCTCTTTCAAAGTGAGTACTTCCAACCTCCCCTCCCCCCAGAATGCCCTCCCCTCCATCATCCCCCCTCCCATCCCCCTTCCCCATACTCTCCTGCAGGGTGAGATATCCCATTTAATATGTGATTCTTTCCTTGAGCCAACTTAAATGAGAATATGGTTTTGCCTTTTTGCCTTCCTGTTCTTCTCCTCCCCTGCAACCACTTCCCCTTGCTTCTTCTACATAAGATAGTTTACTCTACCCTGTCTCTCCCCATCTCCTCTTGCCACTTTCCTCTCTCACCTCTTAACTTCACCCCTTAAGTATCATCCCTTCCCATCAAATTCAACCTGTGCCCTCTATCCATGTATACCTGTAAACATATATATATTCACATATGTATTCATATGTCCATATACCCTTCTTCAATTATTTTCATACTGAGAACGGTTTCATCAGTCATTGTTACTGTTTTTCCATGTAGGAATGTAAATAGTTCAACTTTGATAAGTTCCTTTTGATTTCTTTTCCCTGATTACCTTCTGAAGAACCTCTTGCTTCTTGTATCTGAATGTCAAATTTTCTATTCAATTTTGGTTTTTTCCTCAAGAATGCTTGAAAGTCCTTTACTCCACGGAATAACCATATTTTCCCCTGAAACAAGATACTCAGTTTTGCTGGGTAGGTGATTCTTGGTTTTTTTTTTCATATTTATCTTGATATTCTTTTTTTTATTAGTCTATTAGTTTAGTTTCAGTTAGCAAGATTCAATTCCATATTTCCTTAATTTTCAAATTTCCTTTACTTCCCTCCCCCCTCCCCTCACGGCAGCATATAGTACAGTATAGGGTCTGCAAATGCATTCATATTAGACATTATTCCAATTACAAAGGCATATTGTACTAGGTGGGATGAAAGATGGTGAGGAAGAAATAAGACCAAACAATGAGAAGAACAAGATCATTTAGTTTGCTTCCATCAGGATTCAGGCTCAGTTCTTAATAGTTATATCTCTGGATGGCGCATTTCTCACTTTCTTGAGTCATTCGGGATTAACTTATATCACTGCATTGCTGAAAAAGAGTCCAGTCTGTCATAGTTGGTCATCACAGATATGGTATGTCTGTGATTGTATACAAATTTCTTCTGATTCTACTCTTCTCGCTCAGCATCAGTTTGTATAAGTCTCTCCAGGTAATTATGAAATCAGTCACCTCCTCGTTTCTTATAGCACAATAAAATTCCATTACATTCATATACCACAACTTGTTTAGCCATTCCCCAATTGATAGGCACCCCTTTAGTTTCCAATTCTTTGCAACCACAAAGAGGGCTGCTAAAAATATTTTTGTACATATGGGTCTTCCTCCCACTTCTATGATCTCTTTGGGAATTAACCCTAGAAGTGGTATTGTTGGGTCAAAGGGTATGAAATTATTTATAATCCTTTGGGCATAATTCCAGATTGCTCTCCAGAATGGTTGGATAAGTTCACAACTCCACCAGCAATGTATTAGCGTTCCAATTTGCCCACATCCTCTCCAGCATTTGTCCCTTTCTTGTTTTGTCATCTTAGCCAATCTGACTGGAGAGATGTGGTATCTCAGAGTTGTTTTTATTTGCATTTCTCTAATCAATAGTGATTTAGAGCATTTCTTCATATGCTTATAGATATCTTTAATTTCTTTCTCTGAAAACTTCCTATTCATATCCTTTGACCATTTTTCAATTGGGGAATGGCTTGTATTCATATAGATTTGGCTCAGTTCTCTATAAATTTTAGAAATGAGTCCTTTATCAGAGACACAAGTTGTAAAAATTCTTTCCCAATTTCCCACCTCCCTCTTGATCTTGGTTACATTGGCTTTGTTTGTACAGAAGCTTTTCAATTTAATGTAATCAAAATTATCCATTTTGCATTTTATAATGCACTCTAATTCTTGTTTGGCCCTAAAATCTTCCACTCTCCACAAGTCTGTCAGGTAAACTATTCCTTGCTTTCCCAGATTGCTTACAGTTATCATCCTTTACACCTAGATCATGCACCCATTTAGACTTGATTTTGGTATGTGGTGTTAGATAGTGATCTATGCCCACTTTCTGCCATACTGTATTCCAGTTTTCCCAGCAGTTTTTGTCAAACACTGCATTCTTATCCCCAAAACTGGGGTCTTTGGGTTTATCAAACAATAGATTACTATATTCATTAACTGCTGGGTCTCCTGCACCTAATCTATTCCATTGATCCACTACTCTACGCCTCTGCCAGTACCAAGCAGTTTTGATGACTGCTGCTGTATAATACAGATTAAGATCTGGCATAGCTAGTCCACCTTCCCTAGCATTTCTTTTCATTAATTCCCTTGATATTCTAGACCGTTTGTTTTTCCAAATAAATTTTGTTATTATTTTGTCTAACTCTACAAAGTAGTTTTTTGGTAAATTGATTGGTATGGCACTAAATATATAGTTTAGTTTGGGTAAAATTGTCATTTTTAGTATATTAGCTCGACCCAGCCACGAGCAATTGATATTTTTCCAACTATTTAGATCTGTTTTTATTTGTGTGAGAAGTGTTTTGTAGTTGTGATCATATAGGTTCTGGGTTTGTTTTGGCAAGTAGATTCCCAAATATTTTATAATGTCTACAGTGACTTTAAATGGGATTTCCTTCCATCTCTTGCTGTCAAGTTTTATTAGAGATGTACAGGATGTGTAGGATTTATGTGGGTTTATTTTATATCCTGCAACTTTGCCAAATTTATTTATTGTCTCAAGTAGTTTTTTACTTGATTCTCTAGGATTCTCTAAGTATATCATCATATCATCTGCAAAGAGTGATAGCTTGGTCACTTCTTTGCCTAATTTGATTCTTTTGATTTCTTTTTCTTCTCTAATTGCTACTGCTAGTGTTTCTAGTACCAGATTGAATAAGAGGGGTGATAGTGGACACCCTTGTTTCACTCCTGATCTTATTGGAAAGGCTTCTAGTTTATCCCCACTGCATATAATACTTGCTGATGGTTTTAAATAGATGCTATCAACTATTTTGAGGAAGGCTCCATTTATTCCTATACTTTCTAGTGTTTTTAATAGGAATGGATGTTGTACTTTGTCAAAAGCCTTTTCTGCATCTACTGAGATGATCATGTGGTTTCTGCTAGTTTTATTGTTGATATGCTCAATTATACTGATGGTTTTCCTAATATTAAACCATCCTTGCATTCCTGGAATGAATCCTACCTGATCAGGGTGTATTATTTTTGTGATAAGTTGTTGGAGTCTTTTGGCTAATATTTTATTTATAATTTTTGCGTCTAAATTCATGAGGGAGATTGGTCTATAATTTTCTTTCTCTGTTTTATCTCTTCCTGATTTAGGAATCAGTACCATATTTGTGTCATAGAAAGAGTTTGGTAGGACTCCTTCTTTACTAATTTTCCCAAATAGTTTGTAGAGTATTGGAATCAATTGTTCTTTAAATGCTTGATAGAATTCACTAGTAAACCCATCTGGCCCTGGAGATTTTTTCCTACAGCGTTCATTGATGGCTTGTTTGATTTCTTTTTCTGAGATGGGGTTATTTAGGTAATTCACTTCCTCTTCAGTTAACCTGGGCAATTTGTGATTTTGTAAATATTCAACCATTTCACTAAGATTGTCATATTTATGTGCATACAATTGGGAAAAATAATTCCTCATTATTATTTTGATTTCCTCTTCATTAGAGGTAGATTCCCCCTTTTTATTTTTGATATTCATAATTTAGTTTTCTTCTTTCTTTTTTTTATCATATTGACTAAGGGTCTATCAATTTTGTTGATTTTTTCATAGAACCAGCTCTTAGTTTTATTTATTAATTCAATAGTTTTCTTAATTTCAATTTTATTAATCTCTTCCTTGGTTTTCAATATTTCTAATTTAGTACTAAATTGGGGATTTTCAATTTGTTCTTTTTCTAACTTTTTCAATTGCATGTCCAATTCATTGACCTCCCTTCTCTCTGCTTTAATTAAGTATGCACTCAAGGATATAAAACTTCCCCTGAGAACTGCCTTTAGTGCATCCCACAAATTTTGGTATGTTGTCTCATGATTATCATTCTCTTGAATGAAATTATTGATTGTTTCTGTAATTTCTTGTTTGACCCACCAATTTTTTAGGATTAAATTGTTTAATTTCCAATTAGTTTTTAGTCTATCTTTCCCTGGCCCTTTATTGCATATAATTTTATTGCATCATGATCTGAGAATGATGCACTTAAGATTTCTGCCTTTCTGCACTGGATTGTGAGGTTTTTATGCCCTAGTACATGGTCTATTTTTGAGTATGTACCATGTACTGCTGAAAAGAAAGTAAATTCCTTTTTATCCCCATTCAGTTTTCTCCAGAGATCCCATATCTAGTCTCTCTAGGATTCTGTTCACCTCCTTAATCTCTTTCTTGTTTATTTTGAGGTTAGATTTATTGAGTTCAGAGAGGGGGAGATTAAGGTCCCCCACTAGTATAGTTTTGCTATCTATTTCTTCCTCTAATTCTTTTAACTTCTCCTCTAGGAATTTGGATGCTATACCACTTGGTGCATATATATTAAGTAGTGACATTGCTTCATTCTCAATGGTGCCTTTTAGTAGGATATAGTTTCCTTCCTTATCTCTTTTAATTAGATCTATTTTTGCTTTTGCTTTATCTGAGATAAGTATTGCTACCCCTGCTTTTTTTACTTTAGCTGAGGCATAATAAATTCTACTCCAACCTTTTACCTTTACCCTGTGGGCATCCCTTTGTTTCAAATGTGTTTCTTGTAGACAGCATATTGTAGGATTATGGTTTTTAATCCATTCTGCTATCCACCTCTGTTTTATGGGAGAGTTCATCCTATTCACATTCACAGTAATGATGACTGTCTGTCTCTTCCCCTCCATCCTATTCCCTCCCCTGTTTATGTTTTTGTTTCTTCCTTCTCCCTT
The DNA here is from genome assembly GCA_011680675.1 of Gymnobelideus leadbeateri. Classification (NCBI taxonomy): domain Eukaryota; kingdom Metazoa; phylum Chordata; class Mammalia; order Diprotodontia; family Petauridae; genus Gymnobelideus; species Gymnobelideus leadbeateri. The sequence continues at coordinate 106,275 of WOXC01004909.1, read as the reverse complement.
CCCCTCCTTGAAGTTTTCCCTTTTGACCTCCCCTCCCTCAGTGTTCCCACCCAGTGACCCCCCCTTCTTAACCTACCCTCTCCCCTTATTACTATTTCCCTCCCTTATAATCCCTCCCTTTAGTCTCCTCCTTTTCACCCCCCCTTACCCTCCCACTATCTATAGGACACAATAAATTTTTATACTTATCCGAGTAAATTACTCCCCGTTTGATTCCAAACCAATGAGAGTAAATTTCAAACAGTGCTCCTCTCCCTCCCTCCAATTCCTCTATTTAATGAATTTATGTGTCTATTCACGTTAGAATCTTAAACTTCACTGATTAATTTGATCCCTCTTTGAACCAGAACCAGTGAGAATAGTGTTTAAATGATGTTCCTCTCCCTCTTTCTTTCCCCTCTTCTATAGTGTGTTTTGATGCCTCTTCAGATGGCATATTTTACCTTTTCCTAGTTCATCCTTTCCTTTTTCCCATTACAGTACTTTTGATCCCCTTAATAGTCTTTTTTTTTTAGACTCCATGTTAGTGCATTCATACCCACACCCTCTAAGTATAACCCTTTTTCAGGTCCTGATATTCATAAAGATTTTGAATATTGACAGTTATCAGCTCCACATATAGGGATGTGAACATTTTGCTCTTGTTGCATCCCAAGTAATGAGCATGTGTTTGTGGGTGTGGGTGTGTGCACTTCTGCATGTGTGAGTCTATGTTACCCTTGTTTACCTTTTTATGTCCTCCTGGAGTCTTGTAATTGGAGATCAAATTTTCCATTGAGCTCTGGCTTTTTCATTAGGAAAGTCTGGAAGTCCCTTACTTCATTAAACATCCATCTCCTTCCCTGAAAGATTATGCTCAGTTTTGCAGGGTAGTTAATCCTTGGTTGTAGTCCTAGCTCTCTTGCCCTACAAAATATCAAATTCCAGTCCCTCCTCTCTTTTAATGTAGAAGCTGCTAAGTCCTGTGTGATCCTAACTGTAGTTCCTCGATATCTGAATTGTTTCTTTTTGGCTGCTTGTAGAATTTTTTCTTTAATCTTGTAATTCTGGAATTTGGCTACTATATTTCTTGGAGTTTTCAGTTTGGGATCCCTCTCAGGAGGAGTCCGGTGAATTCTATCAATAGCTATTTTATCTTCTGATTCCAGGACCTCAGGACAGTTCTTTGACAATCTCTTGGAGGATGTTGTCTAGACTGCTTTTTTCATCATGACTTTCTGGTAGACCAATAATTCTTAAGTTGTCTCTCCTGGATCTGTTCTCTAGGTCAGTTATTTTTCCAGTGAGATATTTTACATTTTCTTGCAATTTTTCGATCATCTTGTTTTTTTCGATTGACTCCTGCTGCATCATAGAGTTCTGAGTTTCAGTTTGATTGTGTCTAATTTTTAGTGAATTATGGTCTTCAGTGAGTTTTTGAAGTTCCTTTTTTAGGGAGGTATTTTCTTTTTCCAAGTTGGTCATTGCCTCCCTGATTTGGTCTTTAAAATTTTTCTTAAGCTCCTCCAGGAATGCTATCTGGGCTTGAGACCAGATCATGTTTCCTTCTGTGGTCTCTGGTGTGGGCAGAGAGTCTATATTTTCCTGTGTGTTTTGTTGTTCTTGACCTGCATAGTATGCTCGAATAGACTTTTTTGCCTTCCCCTTCTCCTTCTCAGCTTCTTTTTTTCCCATTGTGACTTCCTGTTTCTTAGCTTCTCAGGCTATGAGTTTAGGGCCTGATCCTTGACTTTGAATACCTCTGGGTGGCTAGTTTATGGCTAAGTCAGGGAAGTCAATGAGGGATGTAGATGCGTAGGTATGGGTGTGTCTGACCACTTCAGATTTCTGCCTCTATACCCCTGGGCTATAAGTAGGCTTTTGTTGGTGAGGAGAGGTGGGGCTTGTTGGGACCCCACCCTCTCTTCTCTTCAGACTCCTGGCTGTCTCAGTTACACCCCTTCTTGGAAACTCTCAAGCCTGGGGCTATTTCCATTAACTTGGGATTTCAATCTGGGTGGGAGACTTATCTTTGGGTTTTCTGCTTCATGAAGGAAGGATGGGAGGATCAGAGCAGCTAGAATTTACTTTGCCATTCCAGCCCCTGTATTATACAGGCAGGCAGTTTCTAAACTTCCAGGCTGGGGGCTGAATGCAGCCTGAGAAGCCACTCTCTCCACTGGGGGCCCGACTCTCCTACCTGGCTCCAATGATCCCTTCCCTCTGCGAGATGACTGTGATTGTCCTCGGTAAGTCTGCAGGCTGGGGCTTTTGCTCTCTCTGGTGTAGTCTGCTTGTCTGCTCTTAGGTCTGAGCTGTGCAGACACCATGCTCTCTGCGCTCGACCAGTCCGGACACACTGGGCAACCTCCTGGGCTGGATTCTGCCACACTCTGTCTTCCAGTGGACTCCGTCACTCAGGAATCCGCTGAGATTCACCCTTTGAGACTTAGTGACCGAGGAGCTCAGCAAGGTTACTGCTTCCTTTCCACCATCTTGGCCTGATTCTTGGTTTTAATCCCAGCTCTTTTGACCTCTGGAATATCATATTCTATGCCCTTCGATCCCTCAGTGTAGAAGCTGCCAGGTCCTTTTTTATTCTGATTGTGTTTCCACAATATTGAAATTGTTTCTTCCTGGCTGCTTGGAGTATTTTCTCCTTGATCTGGGAGTTCTGGAACCTGGCTATAATATTCCTAGGAGTGTTTTGGGGCGATCTTTTTTAGGAGGTGACTGGTAGATTCTTTCAACCTCTATTTCCCCCTCTGGGTCTTAAACATCAGGGCAATTTTCCTTGAGAATTTCTTAAATCTGGGGGTTTTAGTGGACTACAAAGTTTCATATGATCATCAACGGGATGTTACAACTTTTAAAAATAAGCTAATTTAGCCTTGGTATGTGTTAAAGGAGGCATATCTTCTAGGAAAAGGATAGTCCAGGAGAATCTACCCTTGTGACAACTCATTTGGAGTCCTATGTTCAGGGCTGGGTACCTTAGTATGAAGTAGGCATCAGTAAACTGGAGAGTATTCAAAGAGGGGAAAGAAACATGGGAAAAGGCCTTGATTCCATGTCTTTTTTTAATTTATGAAGTAAAACAAGCATTTCCATAGCACAGTATAATTTAAAAAAGATGATTGCACATGAAACTGCTATTATGTACAACTTGCTATTCCTTTTAAATATATAATAAAGTCATCATATAAATTTATTTTTTCTTTCCTCTACCTGCCTTAGATATGGCTACCATTAGAAACAAATATGTAAAACACACACACACACATATACACAAATACATATGTAAAATCATTCTATAAATCTATTTATCAGTTCTTTCTCTATGACCCAACAATACCACTACTAGCTCTATTTCCAAAAATGATAACAGAAAAAGTAAAAGAACCTATATGTTCTAAAATACTTATAGCAGCTCTCTCTGTGGTGGCAAAGAACTGGAAATTTTAGTGATGCCCATCAATGGGGGAATGGCTGAACAAGCTGTGGTATATGATTGTGATGGAATGCTATTGTGCTATAAGAAATGATGAGTTTGATGATCTTAGAAAGGCATGGAAAGACTTACATGTAATAATGAAGAGTGAAATGAGCAGAACCAAGAAAACATGATATACAGTACAACAATATTGTTTTAAGAACAACCTTGAGTGAATGAGCTATTTTGACTATTATAAATACCCAGATTAACTACAAAGGACAGATGAAGAAAGATTCCATGTCTTGTGAGTGTCTATTGAAGGAACTTGGTATGTGTAATCTGTGGAAGAAAAGACTTAGCAGGGAATATGTCTTCAAGTATTTGAAGGGCTATCATGTGAAAAAGGGATTAAGATTTGCTCTGTTTGTTCCCAGAAACCTAGAGACCAGGAACAGGAAGAGTGGATAGATATGACAAGAGGCAAATTTATGCTAAATGTGAGGGGGGTAGCACTTCCTATCAGAGCTAACTAAAAATGTAACTAAACTCCCTATGAAGTGCATGAGCTCCCATATTATCCCGATGAAAGGGACTCCCCTTTGGAACACTTTTGATTCACTGAATTCCCAGTCCTATGTCCTTGGTTATGGCTCACATTTAGTGTCTCCCAAAAAAGTTGTGTTAAAAAGTTCTTTAATATACACTATGAATCAGAGAAGGTTATTTACTCCTACATAAAAAGAAATGCTAAACATAAAAGACACACAACAGGCGTTAACAGAACTACTTAAATGGAATTCTGTAACAACTTTTAACAATTATTATAAACTTCAGGAAGGCTGATAATTAAACCTCTTCAGAACATAATGAAGTTTGCATGACTGCTAATTAGGCATTTTTCATTTCACCTTGGCTCTGCACTGTCCAAAAGACTCTAAGTACAAGTGTACTGGTAAATTAGCAGGGCTTTGGCTAGTCTTGTGGATACCTACCCTCTTTAGGTACACTTAAATAGTTTCTGGGGGCTCCTTCCCTGACTCTATTCAACTCTAACTTGAGTCATCTCTACTTTTTGAACTTGAAATGTTACTTCCAAGTTTGGAAATAACTATCTTTGGATAAGTATTCATTTGCCCAAGCTCTGGAAAGAACACAAAAATAGGCAGGCTCATTTTGATGTGATAGAACATGTTCTTTAGATGTCTGTGCTCACTGCTATATAGAGACTGGGGTAGGGAGAGGGGAAAAGGGAAAGCCTCCATTTCTCTTTCACTCCAGTCAAAGGAAGCAGCTTGAAACAGTCCTGAGAGGATTTGTATCCAGAAATATGATCACATGACAAGCATTAGCAAGCACACACACATACACAGAAACACAGACACACGCCTATGTCATTTTCCCCTCATTTTGATTGGGACTCATTGTTAGCAGGCAGTGGTTACTGAAGACAATCTCACAGGAAGACTTCGAAGTCAGCACTGAGTCCCTTTCTCCTACAGATATCACTTCCAGGGTCACACAGAATAAGCACACTTCTATAAATGATATGAATGGAGGAAGCTTTTGTGGGGAAATGGTGAGGAGTCTATTTGAAGGCAAACCAATGATGCCCAAGGTCCCTAAATAAAAAATTACTATCTGCCCAGGTGTGCTATAGAGACCTAGCAAGGCTCAAAAAAAGATAAAAAATTAGAGGGAGAGGAGAAATTTAAGGGATACTTTTTCTGGAACAAATGCTTAACTTGAATAATATCATTATTCATGTTACTCAGTGACAAAAGATGGGAGAAGTGAAGAGAGGCAGAAGAAATTACAGTAAAGAGAGAGACAGAGGAGAGAATGTAGCCAAAAGAAAAGACCAAAGTAATCAGATATTATATAAATATATATATATATATATATATATGTATATATACACATATATCTATATAATACATTATCTTGGAACTTGGTAATAAATCTCTTGACACTTTTTTTTTTTAAGTCTGGAAATCCTGAATTTGGTAGTCAGTGAGAACACGTACCAGAAACGTGCTTTGGGGCTGCTTATTTTCTGCATAATCTAACTTTAATTTTAGAGGGTGATGAGTGATTAGCAAAGGAACATCTCAAATAAAACACTTGTCTTTTCTACACAAAACTATCTTTATGGGAAAATCATAGAGCATCTACTGGCAATCTAAGAGCCAACAAAGGCTGGGCTCTACTTTCAATCCTTTTATTAACTCATCATGTGACTAAATGTTTAATTTAGATCCTTCATAATTCTTAGTGAACCATTTTCCAATTGGGGAAAATAATGACAATATCATTTATCTTGAAGATATAAAAATTTAGAGTCTCCTTTTATAAAATTGTATATAGTAAGTAAAGTAGGCATTGGACTGTTAAATATTATGAAGGCCAAAATTAAATACTTATTTTGATAGGGGAAAGTGCTGCATATAAGTGGATGTAATTGTGTGGGTATGGGTGGAACAGTAATTGTATCCAAAGCCCTCATGAAATATCAGGTCTGTCTAACCATATTGTGAAAGTTATCTGCTTGTCTTTCAGATAATTGAAAGAAGATTTCCAGCCAAATCAGCTAATTTAGAATTGATCGAGGGACACAAAGTCTTGCCAAAATTGGCAGCTGATTGTATTATTGCAGAGTAAAACTGGAGCTTGAATGGACACTGGATCAATCTTGGCTTCAGATAAGAGATGAGGAAATGTAACTCCTTCCTTTTATTAGAAAGGTGGGGAGAATGTTCCTTCCTTCTCAAAGAGGACCAGTACATCTAGAACTTAAAAGTGTATTGGGTTTAAGTGAGGGAGGGCTGTGCAAAGTCACCAGCCTCACTCTCTCCTCCTCAACCATCTGGGTCCAGTGACAAGATAGAGATCAGGATGACTGGAGATGGCCTCATGGGAAGAATGTTATACCATTATCAGATGTTATTGATTATTTTACCTCTCTTGCTTTAAGTTTGGGTTTTTATTTGCTTTTTATTTTGCCATAATTAAAAACTTAGTAAGAGGAGCAGCTATGTGGCAGTAAGAGTGCTGGCCCCAGAGTCGGGACAACCTGGGATCCGATCCGGCCTCAGAAAATGAGCACCCACGTATAAATAATGACTGGCCCTATAACCTTGAGCAAGTTACAACCCCAATTGCTTTAAAAAAAAAACTTTATAAAAGAGGGAATATTCACAATGGCTGACATTTATATAGCACTTTAAAGTTGGCAAAGTATTTTATATAAACTAAAGTGGTCATTAGTGAATGGGTACTGAACTTAGAGACAGGAAATTACAGGTTTTAATCCTATCTCAGTCAACTAATAGTGACAGTGGACATACCATTTTATCTCTGTATATCTCACTTTCCTTATCTAGGAAATAGGGGCAGGGTTGTATTATGTAGCCTCTTAGGGCCTTTCCAGCTCTAATCTATGATATTGTGATCCCATTTTATAATATCAAAGAAATGACTGTGATACAAAAGAAAACTTTAAAAATAAATTACAGAAATTTAAAAGAGAAAAAAGGCTGAAGCAAATAGGTATATGGGTTGGATATGAGATTTCATTGATACAGAGAACTCCAGCTCTCTATCCACTATACCACTGCACTTCTCATAAAAGGAAATAAATGTTCTAAATATTTCCACATGAGATTTTTAAAAGAGAATTTGAAAAAAAAAGTAGTTTCAAGACTTTGAATAATTTGTGTTGTTTCTTAGGTAAGCTTTTTTATTGTCTAAAAAACCCATACTAGAGATTATCTCAGCTGAGAAAGCTTTTGACAAAATATAATACCCAGTCCTATTAAAAATACCAGAGAGTCTAAGAATAAAGGGAGATTTCCTTAAAGTGATAAGTAGTATCTATCTAAAAGCATCACCAAGAGCTATATGTATTGGGGGGGGGGTAAACCTAAAGCCTTTATAAGATTGGGGATGAAGCAAGGATGCCAATTATCACCACTATTATTCAATATAGTACTAGAAATGTTAGTTATAGTAATAAGAGAAGAAAAAGTAATTGAAGGAATTAGAATAGGCAATGAGAAAACAAAACTATCACTCTTTGAAGATAATGAGATAATATTCTTAGAGAATCCTAGAGCATCAAATAAGAAATTACTTGAAATAATTAGGAACTTTAGCAAAGTTGGAGGATATAAAATAAATCCACATAAATCATCAACATCTCTTTATATAGAAACAGAAATTCCCTTTAAAATAACTGCAAACAATATGAAATTCTTAGGAGTCTACCTGCCAAGACAAACCTAGAAACTATATGAACACAACTACAAAACACTTTTCATGCAAATAAAGTCACATCTAAATAATTAGAAAACTATCAGTTGCTCATGAGCAGACCCAACCAATATAATAAAATTATAATTCTGCCTAAACTAATTAACTTATTCAGTGCCATACCAATCAAAGTGTCAAAAAATTGACAGAGCTAGAAAAAATAACAATTAAATTCATCTGAAAGAACAAAAAGTCAAGAATGTCAAGGGAATTAATGAAGAAAAATATACAAAGAAAGAATACTTAGTAATACCAGATCTCAAAGTATATTATAAAGCAGTAATTCTCAAAACAATCTGGTATTGCCTAAGAAATAAAGTAGTGGATCAATGGAATAGATTCGGTTCGTAAGACACAGTAGTCAATGACCATAGTAACCTAGTGTTTGATAAACCCAAAGACCTCAGCCTTGGGGAAAAGAACTAGCTATTTGACATAACCTGTTGGGAAAAGTAGAAAGCAATAGAACACAAACTAGGTACAGATCCACATCTCACACCATATACCAAGATAAAGTCAAAATGAGTTAATGATTTATACACAAAGTATGACGCCATAATCAAATTAGAAGAGAAAGCAATAGTCTTCCTGTCAAATCTATGTGTGAGGGAAGAATTCATGACCAAATGCATAAAGAACATTACAAAATATAAAATAGATAATTTTGTTATATTAAATTAAAAGGTTTTTGTACAAACAAAATTAGAAGGAAAACAGAAATTGGGGCAACAATCTTTATAGCAAGTGTCTCTGGTAAAGGCCTCATTTCCTAAATATATAGAGAAATGAGTAAAATTTATAAGAATATAAACCATTCCCCAACTGATAGTCAAAGGATATGAACAGGCAGTTTTCAAAGGAAGAAATTAAAGCTATCCATAAGCATAAGAAGTGCTCTAAATCACTTTTGATTAGAGAAATACAAATTAAAACAACTCTGAGGTACCACCTCATGCCTATCAGATTGGCTAATATGACAAAAAAGGCAAATGATAAATGTGGGAGAGGATGTGGGAAAACTGGGACAATAATGCAATGTTGTTGGAGTTATGAACTGATCTAACCATTCTGGAGAGTGATTTGGATTGCCCAAAGGGCAATCAAACTGTGTATACCTTTTGATCCTAAAGAGATATTTAAAAAGGGGGGGGGAGGAAGGAACTACATATGCAAAAATATTTATAGCAGCCCTCTTCATGGTGGCAAAATATTGGAAACTAAGGGGATGCCCATCAACTGCGGAATGGCTGAACAAGTTGTGGTATAGGAATATAATGCAATACTATTGTGCAATAAGAAATAATAAACAGGCAAATTTAAGAAAAACCTGGAAAGTATTGTACAAACTGATGGAAAGTGAAGTAAGCAGAACCATGAAAACATTGTACATAGTATCAGTAACATTATGTCATGATGAACTATGAATGACTCAGCTCTTCTCAGCAACACAACCATCCAAGACTCTTGAAGGAAAGTGCTATGCACATTGAGATAAAGAAATGATGGACTCTGAATGCGGATCAAAGCATATTTTTTCAACTTTATTCTTTCTTGTGCTTTTTTCCCCATTTGATCTCTTTCTTCTTTCATAACTGCAACTAATATGGAAACTTTTTTACATGATAGCACATATATAAACTATATCAAACTGCCTACCATTTTCAGAAGGGGGAGAAAGGGAGAAAGGGAAAAAAATTGGAACTCAAAATCTTGTAAAATTAATTCTAAAAATATGTTTGACATGTAACTGGGGAAAATACTATTAAACTTTTTTAAAAGTCCATACTAGAACAAAAATTTTTCTTCCATTGTTCCAGGTCAGGCTGCTTGGCTTAGTCTTAAAGTGGTAAGATAAGAAGTGAATTTGAAAAGTGCTAGAGGAGGTGGAAGGTCGATGAAAGTGGATAAGAGGAAGGTATTAAAACCATGACTCAAACTTTCTCCTGATTTTCCTTTGTTTTAAGATCAGAATCAAAGCAGATCTTTTCTTATTGTTCTGTATCCTCCTCCCTCTACTTTCTGTGCCTGATAAGGATGAATAGGTTGAAGTCAATCAAAAAACATTTATTAACTGCCTACTATGTGCCAGGTGCAGTGCTAGGCATTAGAGGTACAAGAAGAGGCAAAAGACAGACCCTGCCCTAAAAGAACTCACAATTTAATAGGGGAAACAATAAGCAAATATGCACAAACAAGCTACACACGGGATAAATAGAAGTAATTAAAAGAAGGAAGGAACTAGAATTAAGAGGGGTTGAGAAAAATTTTCTGCAGAAGATGGGATTTTAGTCCCAAAGGAAGAAAGGAAAGTTTGGTGGACAAGATAAAGGAGAATATTTCAGGCATGGAGGACCATCACAGAAAATGCCCAGATGAAGAGTCTTGTTTGTAGAACAGCCAGGAGGCCAGTGTCTTGGAATAAACTTTAAGAAGGCTGGAAAGGGAAAAGGGGGCTAGGTTGTGAAGGACTTTGAACACATGTAGAGGGTTTTGTATTTGATCCTGGAGGTGATTGAGAGCCATGGAAGTTTATTGAGTGGGGGGGGGTGACAGGGTGGGATCTGTGTTTTAGGAAAATTATTTTGATAACTGAAAGGAAGATGGACTAGAGGCCTGAGGCAGGCAGACCCATCAGCTGGATTATTGTACTAGTCTAGGTGTGAGATTATGAAAACTTGCACCAGAGTGATGGCAGTGTCAGAAGAGAGAAGGGGGCATATGCAAGAGATGTCGCAAGGATGAAATCTACAGTCCTTGGTAACAGATTGGATATGGGGGTGGGAGGATGGGCACATTGTGTCAGAGGAGTGAGGAGTCCAGGATAACTCCTAAGTTGAGAGTCTGAGGGCCTGGGAAGTTGGTGTTGCACTTTATGGTAATAGGGAAATTAAGTTGAGTTTAGGGGAAAAATAATGAGTATAGTTTTGGACACATTGAATTTAAGAAGTCTACTGGACATCCAGTCTGAGATGTCTGAAAGGTAGTTGGAGATATGAAATTGGAGGTCAGCAAAGAGATTGGAGGATAGATTTGAAAACCATCAGCAGAGAGATGGTAATTAAATACATGGGAGCTGATGAGATCACCAAGTGAAGTAGCATAGAGGGAGAAGAGAAGTGCATCTAGGACAGCACCTTGTGGGACACCTATGGCTAGACAACATGATCTGAAGGAGTATCAGTAAAGGAGACTAAGAAGGAACTATCCCAGACAAAGGGGTGTCTTGAAAACCTAGAGAGAAGAGAATAACAAAGAGGAGAGAGTGAACCACAATGTCAAAGGCTGGAGGGTGGTCAAGAAGAAGGAGTATTAAGAAAAGGTCATTGGATTTGGAAATGAAGAATTCACTGGTAACTTTGGAGAAAGCAATTTTAGTTAATGTGTCCAGCATGGTCTTCTCTGGTTTTAGTTTCTAATGTTGAAATAGTTTTCATTTGGCTACATTAGGCTTCAGATGGTTGTAAATTGGTCAGAGAGCTCCAGGTCGTATTCTCTGCTTCGGAACCATTGGTTAGGGCTGCCTTTTAATGGGATCAGGGTTGTAGAAATGCCGTAACTGGTCAGGGGCAGTCAGTTTAACAGGAGAGTAAGAGGCAAGGGATAACATTACCAGAAAATTCCAACACAAGTTGCTAGGCAGAACAATGAATGACTGTATATGACCTTCAATGGAATGCTGATAGTTAAGAAGAATGGCCCAGAGGGGAGAGGACTGGAATTGGTATCAGGAAATCTAAGTTCTAGTCCTGACTTTGACACATATTAGGTGTGACATCCACCAAGTGAGTCACTGCATTTCCCAGTGTTCCATGCTGCTCTACACAATATTAGAGATCTGTATGATGGGTGGCAGGAAGGATACTGACAGAATCCCAAGTATGGACCCAAACATCTGAAACAAATATTGCTGGAGGAAGTATGGAATACCCAATTGAGGCCCTCTCAGGAGAAGCAGGAAGATGGAGCCAGCCTTATATTCCCAGGGAACAGGAAATTGGGTAGAGAAAATTGCCTTGGAATCTGCCATAAACTGTGTCCTAGTCTCATCATCCCAGGACTGGACCCTTCTGCCTGACCCAGATTTCATCATTTTGCTTATTGCTCCAAATCTATTTGCCTGATAAACTCCTCAGGCTTCTGAGTAACCCTTTCCTCTTTCTTCTTTCCCTTCATTTAAGCTCGGCCTGAACCTTGGAAGATTCTCCAATCTAGACCTCAGTTTGCACTTTACTGAGCATTGCCTGTGGGCAGGCCTGTTGAACTTGACTTTGACTTACCATAGAGGACACAGAGAATTTTTTAGGAAATGCTTGGAGCTGTAAAGACAAGCCTAGAGGGGAAGCTTTTCTTCACCAATTATTTAGGGTACCCAGGGGAGATCTGAGGGGGGGAAAAGCAAACTTTCTGATTATTTGTTTAGACTTGAAAATATAGTATGGTTAGGCTTTCATTAAAAATGCTCTTTGGGTCTGACCTTATTCTATATTTATTTGTAATGTAACAATTTAGTACTATTAAAAATGAAAAGTGGAGTGAGCAGAAAAAGTGAAAAGATTAGAGCAACTAGTCACCAGACTAATATACTATGATCAGGTGGGATTTATACCAGAAATGCAGGACTGTTTCAATATTAGAAAAACTATCAGCATAATTGATCATATCAAAACAAAACTAACAGAAACCATATGATTATCTCAATAGAAGCAAAAAAGCTTCTAGTAAAAACCACTGGAGAGCATAGGAATAAATGGAGTCTTCCTTAAAATGATGAGTAGCATCTATCGAAAACCATCCACATGCATTATATGTAATGGGGATAAACTAGAAGCATTTCCAATAAGATCAGAGGGGGAAACAAGGTTGTTCATCACCACTGTTATTCAATATGGTGCTAGAAATATTAGCTTTAGCAATAAGAGAAGAAAAAGAATTACAATAGACAAAGAAGAAACAAAGTTATCACTCTTTGCAGATAATGTGATGATATACTTATAGAATCCTAGAAAATCAAGTGAAATAATAAACAACTTTAGAAAAGTTGCAGAGTATAAAATAAAACCACAAATATCACTGGCATTTCTATGCGTTACTAACAAAGTCCAACAGCAGGAGATAGAAAAAGAAATTCCATTTAAAGTTACTGTAGACATTATGCAATATTTGGGAGTCTACCTGCCAAGACAAACTAAGGAACTATATGAACACAATTACAAAACACTTTTCACACAAATAAATTCACATTTAAATAATTGGGAAAACATCAGTTGGTCATGGGTAGGTTAAGCTAATAATGGCAATTCTACCTAAATTAAATTACATATTTAGTACCATACCAATCAAACTACCAAAAAATTTATAAAGCTAGAAAAAAATAATAACACAATTCATCTGGAAAACAAAAGGTACAGAATATCAAGGGAATTAATGAAAAGAGATGGTAGGGAAGGTGGCCTAACCATACTAGATCTTAAATTGTATTATAAAGCAGCAATCATCTGACTAAGAAATAGAGTGGTGGATCAGTGGAATAGCTTAGGTACACAAGATACAGTAGTCAATGATTATAGCAATCATTGCATTTGATAAAGTCTTTTGACAAAGACTCCAGCTTTTGGGATAAGAACTCACTATTTGACAAAAACTGCTGGGAAAACTAAAAAATAGTATGGCAGAAACTGGGCATAGATCAAGCTTGTGAAACCGAAGGCTGAAAACAAAAAAATAAATAAATTGAAAAGGAAAAAAAAACGTGGTTTGAACTGGGCTACTGCAAATGATTTATTCCTATGCATTCTAATTCACTCCTTGGAGAATACTTTGCTGGTTTGGTGGTGAAGCAGACACTATCTGAGGCCAATTATCTTCCTTCTCTGCAAAGGGAACTGGAGTTAACACTCACAGGGCTGGCCCTGAGTTTTCATTTGCAATCAGTCCCTTAGCATTCACCTAGGGGTTTCCTGGATGACAGGGGGAATCACTTGGTCTATAAATTGTTAGAAATACAGACAGAGAAGATCACAGAGGTACACAGAGAGGCAATTGGACATAGTGTCAAGAAGATCTAAGTTCAAAATTCTACTGTAGACATTAGGTTGCACAATAGACAGGGATGCTAGATCTAGAATCAGAAAAACCTGAGTTTAAATTTGACCTCAGATAGTTGTTAGTTGTGTGACCCTCTGGGCAAGTCTTTGATCCTCTCAGTCTTGGTTTCCTCATCTGTAGTATGGGGATAATATAATATAGCATCTACCTCATACAATTTGTGTGAGGATGAAATAAGTTAATATTGTAAAGTGTTTTGCAAACGTTAAAGCACTATTATTATTATGATTACTAGTTGTATGACCAAAGCCAAGCCACTTTACATATCTGAGTCTCAGTTTCCTCAACTGAAAAATAGGGATAATAAAAGTAACTTCCAGTAATTTCCTTGCAAGCTTTTAGCTCATATTATTATGATTATTATACAGGATTTGTCTGAAAAAAAAAAAACAAAGAAACCCTAGGAATAATATGGCTCATTGTTTCCTTTTGTGGCTACTGTTTCTTTTTAAAATCAACCCCTTAAAAGGGGGAAAAAATCCCTTGAACAACACCAAGTGCCTAAAGGTAGGAGTTACAAATAAACTAAATAGCTTCCTTGCCCATCATCCCACTGTGATAGTCACACACTGCCCAACCAGAGCCCTTGGTCGGATTGTCAGCCTCACCTACTTGAGCTATCACAATGTCTGTGTTTTAGGAAAACTTGAAAAAGAAATTATCCCCAACACTTCGGATTATTTTTCTGCCAGTCAAGAGAATGCCAAATTACCATAATTTACTTAAATATGAACAAAAAGCATAGCAAAATAGCCCTATCCCCCATTCTCTCACAAATCCAATCATTATAGCATGCCTGGCAATATTGTTGAAAATAAAGTGTGGCTTCATCACATTCAATTCCCTTTTGTCACTAGAAGAAACTAGGTTTCATTAGAGCTAAAGGTTTCAGGTAGAAAACTGACCAGACCCAAAGAGGAATCCATGATCCATATTTTGAACTTAACAAAGAAGTTCATATTTCATGCTGGATCTACAGCAGTCGTTTATAACTTAGCGTTCATTGGTAGTCTGATAGCATCCTTCTCAGAATAATGTTTCTAATGAAGAAATGAAATCTATACATGCCTGTATGTACCTAATTAAAAAGTAAACCAACAATATTGAAATATAGTTGTCAAAAGATATTTTAAAAAGAAACAAATTCATGGAGCCCAGGTTAAGAACCCAAGGTCTGGAGGAAATATCACTATTTTGATAGGAGGAATAGGATATTTATTTCACCTGCTGCCAAATTTTATGTTCCCTGTCAATGCTGGCAATGCTTTTGTTTTTGTCTTGTTTTTCCTTTTTTGTTTTGTTTTTCCTGTGTTGTTTTGTTTTTATATTGGGGCACAAAAACCAAAGGTTCAATGAGGTATGTGAATTAGGGGGGAAGATACTTTTACTTTTTATTTTTATACAAGGTCTTATACTGATTACTCACTCTTATGCTCACACCCTAGAGCATACGAACTAAGAAGCAGAAATATAGTGATGTGGACAAGAAAAGAAATCTTTCGTCTGGGGGGGCTTTTTCACGTTATAATCCTCTGTGACACGGGAAGCCTGAAGGTGAAGAGGGTATCACACCATGAATTCTAACCCCATCACAAGCTGGAACATTCCAGTGTGGATGTATCTACTTGCTTATTTGTTCTGCAGTGATATGAATATTCTAGTGCTTTGGTTCTAATTATTTAGGCTTTCACTTTTTTTTTAAGTAAAAACTTACTTGGAAGCAAGATGAAATCAAAGAATGTTACTATATATTTTTGACCCTGGACAAAAAAAAAAGGGGGTGGTGATGTGTGTTAAAATCTACATCATATTCTAGTAAATAATTAGTTTAATAATTATAGGATTGTAGTTTTAGAGCTGGGAGGGACTCTAGTAAAGGTTAAAGGATCACAGGATTCTAGAACTAACTCTAGAAAGGAGGGAAGAGGAAGAATAGGGAAGGAAACAAGCATTTATGTAGCTCTTATGTTCCAGGCACTCGATGAAGCACTTTACAAATAGCCTATTTGATCTTCATAACTACCTTTCCAGGCAGGTGCTTTTATTATCCCTGTTTTACAGTTGAGGAAACTGATGCAGAAAGAAGTTGAATGACTTGTCCAGTGTCACACAACTGATAAGTGTCTGAAGCTGCATTTAAACTTGAATCTTCCTGATTCCAGGCCAAGTGCTCTACCCACCACTCTATCTAGCTGTCACAATGAAGGGATCTCAGAGGTCTTTTGGTCCAACCCTCTCATTCTATGACAGAGGAAACTGGATATGAGAGAGGTTACATGACTTCCCCAAGGCCACTAAGAGTCAGAGATAATATTTGAATACTTGAATACAGCTTCTTTGACCCCACATTCAATTCTTCTCCAACTGGATCAACTCTGTAGAATCAGATTCAAATACAGTCCCTCTGACTGTGGATCTTGCCTTCTCTGCAGTATACTCTGCTATTCTCATTGATGGAGGCAGAATTGGTCTAATTATTACTTATGTGAACTTGGGCAAGTGATTTAATATTCCTGGACTTAAGCTTCATCATCTGTACAAGAAGGCAGGACCAACACTTTTAAAATCCTATTGCTCAGAGGCCTTATTGCACTAAGATAAAAAGAATACAACCACATAATGTAAGTCAAAACCTGTTTTGTTTGTTATCTTTGTCCCCTCCATTATGCCACCCCCCAACTCCCCAGTGGCACAGTGCCTTCCCTCAATCAATCAACAAGCATTTATTGTGATTACTCTGTACCAGGCGCCCTACTAGGTTCTGGGGATACAAAAACAAAAGTGAGGCAGTCCCTGCCTTCAAAGAGCTTGCCTTCAACCAAAACAACATAAGATCTTCTACCCACTGAGACAAATGCTAGAGATAAAGAACTTCACAAATCTTTAAAGCTTGCTATGTTGTATTGAAAGGGAATACAGAAATCATCTAGTTGAACTCCTTCATTTTATAGATGAGAAAAACATGTACAGAAATAAATAAGTGCAAATTATATAGCAAATAAATACAAGGCAATGTGGGGGGGGCGTGTATGGGAGGTACTAAAATCAGGGTAGCTAGGTCACTCAGTGGATAGAGCACAAGGTTTTGGAGTCAAGAAGACTCATCTTCACGAGTTTAAATCTGACCTCAGACACTTACTAGCTGTGTGTCCCTGGGTAAGTCAGTTAACCCTGTTTGCCTCAGTTTCCTCATTTGTTAAATGAGCTGGAGAAGGAAATGGCAAACCACTCCAGTATTCTGCTAAGAAAACCCCAAATGGGATCACAAGGAATCAGATATGACTGAAAGGGACTGAATATTCAACGCCTAGAATTTGGGGGAATCTGGAAAGACCTTATTAGGTATTTCTTTTTTATTTTTTTGGAGAGGGAAAGGTAGGGCAATTAGGGTTAACTGACTTGCCCCAGGGCAGGTGCTCTATTCACTGTGCCACCTAGCTGCCCCTAGGAATCTCTCTTGAGCTGAGCTTTGCAGGAAGATAAGAATTGTAAGAGGCAGAGGAGGATATCCAAAACAGATAAAGGGCAATAGGGAGGTAAGAATTACTAAATGTTTGTTGAATTGCATTAAACTGAATTAGGTTTTAATTAATGTTCCTAGGTCATAGGAAATAAATATCTTAGAGTTCATCTAATTCAACTCCTTTTTATACATGAGGAAATGAGAACCAGAGATTTGCCTAAGGTCGCAATTAGTGGTAGAGACTGAAGGCAAACTCAAGTCCTGAAGACCCTTAGGCTACTGTACTTTATAGACTGACTATAAATATCCCGATATCATGGAAAGAGGACAAAACAAAACAAAACACATGTGACCCTGTCCCCCAAAACATTGCTATGGGCCTCCCTCTTAATTAGTGTAGAGGAAGGTACTGCCCAATGTAAGGGGCAGGTCAGAGTTGGTAAGAGAACTCCAGCCTTCCCCAGGCTCTGTTGGACCCTTCAAGCTCCAGTCCCCTTTGGGACCCTTCAAGCTTCAAGACTTCAGGTTTCTTCAATTAATGAGGCGCTTTGGGTGCTTCTGGCTTCCAGCTTCAGGAGAAAAGATGGAAGAGACCAATCCCACTTCAGATTGCTAAAGGGAAAGATTCTGGGAAGACATGGATAGAGTAGCAGTCTCATCATGACCCTATTCCCAGCTTTCTACTTTAGAGATTGCAGGGAATTTGGCCTTAGCTGAGATCTAGGACCTTCTCTCTGGATTGACTTGAGTTATCTTGCTCCCGATAGGAGAACTCCTATACTCTGTATTGTTTGGCCTATATTCTCCAATGTATACCTTCTCAGGTTTCTGTTTTGCTGTTGATGAGGTACAGGCTCTGGGAACCCCCTTGAACTCTGATTGAATCTTCCCATTTGATGAGGCATTTGCCTGAGGCCATAAACCTTTCATTATAGCTAGGCCCAAACCTCAGTTACTAGCCTAGCTCTCCTTTGTCCAGCTAATTCCCACCCTTGATCCTCCCAAACCCTCCATTTTCTCATCTCCAGGTAGCCTCCAGCTACTTCCCACCCTTAATCTCTCATCCCTGGAGTCTGACCTCATCTGACTCCTCCTGAAGACCCTCCCCAAACTCCTCCACTAGACCACCCCTAGATTCCTCCCACAACCATTCTGTGTATAAGACCCCATCTGGCCTCCATGAGAAGAAGGCAGAGAATGATGTAGTGCAGACTCACTCTGTCTGATTATTGTGGCCTGCTTGTCTAATACAAGCATCAGAGATACCAATGCTCCATAAGAGTCTACCCATTATATACTTTTAATAAACTTTGCTTTTCTTTGAGAAAAGACTTGAGTCACATTCATTCAGCAGGACGCAGAGTGCTAGTATTTTTGGGGTTGTAAGCACCCCTAACCCTATACCTCATTAGCTATGATTTGGATAAACATGTTTGCTGTTTGCTATGTGTGTTGATTATAAAACTGGTATTTTTGGGGAAAGGAGCAGAGTAAAGCCTTGGCAATAGAGCTTGGAGTCTCCATTCCCCTACCAATAATGACAAAGTAATCTGACATAAGGCTTGAACTCAATTATATCATAACAAAAATATTCAAGAGAGCAGACAGACTTACTTCTAGCTCAGTAATCTCCCCCACCCCTGCCCCAGAGGAGAGCAGAATGATGACCTCTGGCCCCAACCTTATGATTCCCCTTCTAGCAGGAATGCCCCCTTAGAGATAGCTGGGTGGGGGTAGGAGGACAGAGAAAAGGCTAGAAAAATCTCTTCTTCCTCCCTTTCAAGCCACATGACAGCCCTCACTACACATGGGCCCCCTAAACACATGATACATGATACATGATACAGACTGAACATGGCCAAAGGCAGGTAAGATCTCCTTTTCGTGTGGGAAAACCATAGCATATGGCTATGTGCTTGGCAAGAAGAGTACTCAAATTGTGGGGGTGGCATCGCCAGAGCAGTAACTATTTAGAGCTGCAGGAGAAGATTAGAAAAATGGAATGATGGAACGGAATTGAAACCATACCAGTAGCCAGCTGACTGCAAAAAGGGTATGGAACCACTAATCAGCTCTATGGACATAGCTTCCTAGGAGCTCAAGGCTTATTAGAGACCTCTGTTCTTTGACCCCTTCTCACATAAGTCTTGTATTATTAACTCCAATTTGTTATTTTATAGCTATGGAGACTAAGAAACAAAGAATTGAGATGATTTAGGCTTGCTTGCCCCTGCCAAACTGCGTTCAAGCCATATTTTTTCCTTAATTGTCTAAATCTGGATTTCCCAATCCAAACTATGGAGAAGACTGGTAAAATAGCTCCATTCGTAATGCGGATCTGTTCTGTCCCCTGCAACTTCAAACAATTTCTTCAACTTTCTAATTCCTTTTGAAAAGGGTGAATGGATCCCAGGGGATGGAATGCTTCAATTCAGCCTTCCTCATGAGCCAGACATTCATTTGATCCCTCCTCTTGCCATATTACTAATGATGTAATCATGGGTAAGACTTCTCACTTTTATTGACTTAGTTTCCTCATTGAGGGGGCAGAATTAGACCACCTCCAAGGTTCCTTCATAGCCTCATTCTTTGATCCCATGTGCACAGAGAAGTGAACACAAATTATAATAAGAAATACAATGGTATTTTAAGTAGAGGAGAGCATGCCAATGGGACATTTCAGGAAAGGTTTTATGTAGGAAAGGAGATAGCTTAGAAATAGAATTCAGGCCTTTTGGGCCCACAGACCTACAGGTGCATTGGATTTCAATAAATGAATTTTCAGTTGCCCCCAGGAAAAAGCTGAGCCATTATCAAAGAGGAACTGTCAGCATAGTGCTTCATTTGTAGACACCTGGAGCTCTGATTTCTGCTGCGCTGAATGCTTTTAGTTGAAAAGATCTGGAAGGACACAAGAGAAGCCAGTGACAAGCAGTCAGTAATCACTTCTTAGGTGCTAGCTATGTGTGGGGTACGGTGCTGAGTCCTGGGGGCATGAAGAAAGATAAAAGACAGCCCCTGCCATTTAGGAGTTCATAGACACATACAAACAATTAAGAACAAACAAGACATATACAGGATAAATTGGAGATAACACACAGAGGGAAAGTTCTAGTCTTTTTTTTATTAAACAAATGCTTTATTAACTTCTGGTTTACATCATTCATTTCAACCAAATTTTGAGTTATAATTTTCCCCCATTTTTCCCTACCCACCACCCCAGAATAGCAGCCCCACTAGATATCCCCTCATCTAATCTGCTCTCTC
Organism: Gymnobelideus leadbeateri; assembly: GCA_011680675.1. Lineage (NCBI taxonomy): Eukaryota > Metazoa > Chordata > Mammalia > Diprotodontia > Petauridae > Gymnobelideus > Gymnobelideus leadbeateri. The sequence goes on along the minus strand of WOXC01004909.1, from coordinate 85,717 downwards.
CCCTATTTTCCCCATACCCCCTTCAACTTTGCCATTAGGGCAAGGTGAATCTCTGAGCCCCAATGCCTGGACATCTTATGAAACATTTAATTTTAAAACTTTGATTTTCAGATCCATTCCCTTCCTCCCTTGCCCTCTGAGAAGATAAGCAATTCAGTATGTGTTGTACATGTATAGCTATGCAAAACATTACCATAGTAGATAAATTGTAAAAGACTGCTTATATTTCCCTCCCACCCATCTCACCTCCCACCTGGTCCATTCCCTACTTTGATCCTGTCCCTCTTTGAGAGTGGGTACTTCCAACCTCCCCTCCCCCCAGAATGCCCTCCCCTCCATCATCCCCCCTCTCATCCCCCTTTCCCCTACTCAGGAGAGTGAGTGAGGGTAAGATATTCCATTTAGTATGTATGTGATTCTCTCCTTGAACCAACTTCAATGAGAATATGCTTTTGCCTTTTTGCCTTCCTGTTCTTCCCCTCCCCTGCAACTACTTCCCCTTGCCTCTTCTACATGAGATAGTTTACCCTACCCTGTCTCTCCCCATCTCCTCTTGCCACTTTCCTCTCTCACCTCTTGACTTCACCCCTTAAGAATCATCCCTTCCCATCAAATTCAACCTGTGCCCTCTATCCATGTATACCTGTAAACATATGCCCATATACCCTTATTCAATTATTTTCATAATGAGAAAGGTTTCATCAGACACAGTTATTGTTTTTCCATGTAGGAATGTAAATAGTTCAACTTTGATAAGTTCCTTTTGATTTCTTTTCCCTGATTACCTTCTCAAGCATCTCTTGCTTCTTGTGTCTGAATGTCAAATTTTCTATTCAACTCTGGTTTTTTCCTCAAGAATGCTTGAAAGTCCTCTATTCCACTGAATGACCATATTTTCCCCTGAAACAAGATACTCAGTTTTGCTGGGTAGGTGACCCTTGGGTTCATTCCCAGCTCTTTTGCCCTCTGGAATATCATATTCCATGCCCTTCAATCCCTCAGTGTAGAAGCTGCCAGGTCCTGTGCTATTCTGATTGTGTTTCCACAATATTGAAATTGTTTCTTCCTGGCTGCTTGTAGTATTTTCTCCTTGATCTGGGTGTTCTGGAACCTGGCTATAATATTCCTAGGAGTTTTCTTTTGGGGATCTTTTTCAGGAGGCAATCAGTGGATTCTTTCAACTTGTATTTTGCCCTCTGGGTCTAAAACCTCAGGGCAATTTTCCTTGAGAATTTCTTGAAGGGTGATTTCTAGGTTTCTTCTTTGATCATGGCTTTCAGGTAGTCCAATAATTTTTAAATTGTCTCTCCTGGATCTATTTTCCAGGTCAATGGTTTTTCCCATGAGATATTTCACATTGCCTTCTATTCTTTCATTTGTTTGGATCTGTTTAACAGCATCTTGATTTCTCATAAAGTCACTAGCTTCCATTTGCTCCAGTCTTATTCTGAAAGAATGAATCTCCTCAGTGAGCTTTTGAGATTCTTTTTCCATCTGGCAAATTTGACTTTTTAATGCATTCTTCTCCTCATTGCCTTTCTGAGCCTCTGTTGCCATTTGAGTTAGTCTATTTTTTAAGGTGTTATTTTCCTCAAGTCAGGCTGTTGACTGTCATTTCATACTTTTCTTGCATCTTTCTCATTTCTCTTCCCAATTTTCCCCCCACTTCTCTTATCTGCTTCTTAACGTCCTCTATGGCCTGTAGCCAGCTTGTATTTTCATTTGGGGCTTTTGGTGCAGGAGTTCTGACCTCACAGTCCTCCTCCATGCTTTGAGCCTCTTTGCCCCTAAAATAGGAGTCCAATGTTGAACTTTTCTGTTTATTTTGTTTCATTTGCCTAGGCATGTTGCCACTTAATTACTTGATTTTGGGGCTTGTTGCCACAGTAGGACTCTGCCACCAGACAGGAGAGCTTCTGTCCCAAATGTGGGGTCTTCACAACTTCCACAGGTTGGGTGGCCTGTGTAAAGACTCCACCCACTCTGCCAAATTGGATACCCACCCCAAACCTCCCCCCAGACTACAATCCAGATCCAGGCAGTTTAAAGCAAGACCGATTAACCCCCAGACTGATTGCTGGATCTCCCTACAGTTCACAGACCAGGAGCTAGAGCTGCCACTGAAGCTGCAAAATGGCTTCTGTGCCGGGTTTCTTCAGCAGCTTTTTGCCCCCAGGGGAGGAAGCCAACGTGTTCCCCAAATACTGGTCCCAAAGTCCATAGGGCACTAACCTCTCACTTTGTCCAAGGCATATCTGTGCTGATAATTCTGTAATCGCCACAGCTGCTGGTGTTCTGTCGTCCCTCCTGCTGGCTGCTGGCCCAGCCTCCCTAGGGCTAAAACCACAGCCCACTTGGGCCTGGGCTAAGCTCCCAGAGCTCTGGGGTGTCACTTCCCAGCACACTGTCCTGCCTGCTCTCAGAGTGCTGGGCTTGCTGCTCCCTGCAGGGCTGCTGGGTTCTCCTCAGCAGGAGATTAGCTTCTCTGTGTAGTTCTGTGGGTGCTGGGGCTCCAGAAGTTTTTCAGAGTCCCCTTTTACATTGTTTGGAAGTTGTGTGGGGCAGAGCATCTTGGAAGTGCTGTTTCTACTCCACCATCTTGGCTCCACCCCTGGAAAGCTCTACTCTTTTTTTTTTAAGCAATTGGGGTTAAGTAACTTGCTCAAGGTCACATGGCTAGTCATTATTTATGTGTGGGTGCTCATTTTATGAGGCCGGATTCGATCTCGGGTCATCCCAACTCCGAGGCTTGTGCTCTTCCCCTAAAGCTCTAGTCTTAAAAGAATCTTAAGGGGAAAGGCTGCTTTCAGACAGAATTTTACTTGGAACTTGAAGGAAGCCAGGAGGTGAAGATGAGGAAAGAGAATATTCCATGAAGGAATAGCCAGGGAAAATGGTCAGAGTCAGAAGATGGAGTGTCTTGTATGGAAAAATAGCGTAGAAGCCAGTGTCATTGGATCAAATTGTGTGGGGCAAAGGGGGTGGGGCAAAAGGACAATGTGCAGGAGAGGGTCAGGTTGTGAGGAGTTTTCAATGTCAAACAGAGGATTTGACATTTGATCCTGGACGTGATAGCATTCCACTGGCTTTTATTAAATGGGAGGATGACATGGTAGGACCTGGGCTTCAGGAAGATTGATTTCACAGCTGAATGGAGCAGGGATTGGAGCGGGAAGAGATTTGGGGAAGAGAGACTAATCAGCAGTCTATTGTGCTGGTTCAGGTGTCAGGTGATGAGGGTCTGAACCATACTGGTGGCAGGGTCAAAGGAGAGAAGAGGGCTGTATGGTCGAACGGACATGACCTGGCAATTGGAGGTGAAAGAGTGAGGAGTCAAGGATGGCACCTCGATTTGGAGTCTGGTGACCGGGAGGATGATTCTATCATCCTCTATCTATCAGAATAACATTGGATAAGAAGAGCAAGTTAATTGAAATGCTGATGTTCCCCATCAACCTTCACAACCTGAAGAAGAGAGAAACCTGCTTAAGGAGATCCACATGTTGCCATCAAGAAATGGTAGGCAGTGTGGAATAGAATGGAAAGAACCCTGGACATAGCATCAGAGGACCTTTGTTTGTATCCTCCTTCTACTAGTCAATACCTGATCTTGGGCAAGTTATGTCATATTCCTGTTTCCTCATCTGTAAAATGAGAGGGTTGGATTAGATGACCTGTAAGGTCTCCTCCATGCCTAAAGTTACAACTCTGGGGGCAGCTAGATGACACAGTGAATAGAGCACTGGCCCTGGAGTCAGGAGGACCTGAGTTCAAATCCAGCCTCAGACACTTAACACTTACCAGCCATGTGACCTTGGGCAAGTCACTTAACCCCAATTGCCCTGCCCTCCCCCCTCCAAAAAGCAAAAAAAAAAATTAAAAATAAACAAAGTTACAACTCTGTATTTATGCTCTATACTTTGGGGACACATGGTCTTTCAGTACAAATAGTTTTCCCATTTTGGTAGATTCAGTGTTGGTATGGGTAAGAATGAGGATGACTATAGACAAAAGTGACCATGTTTCCACTGAAGGAATACTTTATTTTGTTTGTATTATGTTCTTGATTTCACAAAAATCCCTGAGTTGGAATGAAAACTTAGTATGTTTAACTGCCTGAAAAAAGCAATTACTTTTTAAAATGATTTTGTATTTCATAACATTTTAACCTGTGATGGTTTGGGGGATTTGTCTAGTGCCCTGTCTGTATTTCTTATTTAACCCAACCATCTTGGTCGGAGTGGGGGGTGCTATTATCATACCCATTTACAGATGAGGAAACTGAGGGCAAAAAAGGTTAAGTGACTTGCCCAGGGTCACAAAACCAATTAGTGTCTGAGGTAGAATTCAAGTTCACATCTTTCTGTCTCTTAAGTCTCTAACTTCAGTCACTACACTACTCCACCTAGCTGCCTATGTAATAATAGTAAAACTATCTTCCTCAACTGAAGGCCTACTCTCATGCATCATTTTGTTGAGATGGCCTTAATCTCTCTACCATTCTGTGATTAGAGCACATGCTCTAGAATATTCTATCAGACCAGAAAGTCTTCAAGTGAAAGCTCAGAGAAAAACTGTGTACCTCTTGCATGAGAACAGACTAAGTCATTTTGGAGAGGCTCAACATGAAATTAGCTACAAAGGATTTTGTTTTTTGTTTTTTGTTTTCTGTTTGTTTTGTTTTGTTTTCCCCCTTAACAATAGCAGCTTAGAAAGACTGTCTACTAAGGTATGGAGTAAGTTGAGATTTTTTTTTTTCAAGTAGGAGTGCTCATGAAATCTCAATTCTTTTTTTTATTATTTTGAACTATTTTATAGAGAACTCAACACTGTGACTGGTAAAATAATTGCTAACAGTTATATAGCACTTTAAGGTTTGAAAAGTGACTTACATCTTTTCTCTCATTTGATCCTCAACCCACCTCAAAATTCACCACACTGTGTGTGGTTACACACAAAGATGGCCATTTCCTCGATCTAGTCATCACAAATGCACCACCTCCATGTTCAAGAATTCAGAAAGCCCATTGTGTGACCATAATTTATTGGCCTTTCCCCTCTCCTTCTGCCTTCCTTTACAAAACCCTACTCTTCATCCTCATTGTGATCAACAGTCACTTGACCCTTCAGTTCTCTGATAGGTCATCTTCCCTGCACTAGTCATGCACTCTTCTTCTCCTTGTTGACTCCTTGGTGAACCAATTCAACTTTGTACCATATTCTTCTCTTGAATTCTTTTGGAACAGTGAATAAAAATTTTACCTTGTGTTTGTATAGTTATTTTTCTTTTAACCCAAAGCATAAATTTCATCTATCATTAACTTGATAGCTACACACACACACACACACACACACACACACACACACACACACACACACACACACCTTATGAAATAGTAATAGATAACATTTGTATAGGATTTTAAGGTCTACAAAGTACGTTAAGCCTATTATATGATCCTCACAATGATGTTACACAATAGATGTCAGTATTATCCCCATTTCCCCATTTCACATAGGAGAAAACTGAGGTTAGGAGAGGTTGATTGATTTGCCAAGGATCAAACTGCTAATAAGTGTCTGAGGAAGGATTTTTAACTCAGGTCTTTCCAACTCCAAATCCATCACTCAATCTACTATATCACTTGAGATAGATGAAACAAGAATGCATATTCTTGAATATGAAACAAGAATGAATATTCCTATCATGAATAAAGAAACAGAAACTCAGTGAAAGTAGTCAGCCTTTAACTACTTACTCAGATTATCCCAGCTCAGCAGTTGCATGGCTGGTACTACACCTTAGATCTTTGTACTCCTAGCTAGTTATATCACTTTAAGGCGTCATTGTTCAGTTGTTTCAATCATGTCTGACTCTTCATGGCCCTATTTGGGAATTTTTTTGGCAAAGATACTGGCATAGTTTGCTATTTCCTTCTCATTTTAGAGATGAGGAACTGAGGCAAACAAGGCTAAGTGGCTTGCTCAAGGTCACACAACTAGTAAGTGTCTGAGGTTGGATCTGAACTCATGAACATGAGTCTTCCTGACTCTGAGCCCAGCGCTCAATCCACTGTGATACCTAGCTGCCCATGGCATTACACAGATATATTATATGATTCTTCCACAAGATGGCGAAATCTTTTTCAAGTGTTGCCACTTAGAGACACTCTTTCATTAGGCCAAAGCTTTGAACGCTGACTGTTTGTTTACATCAGCTGGAGCTTTGAACCCTGACTGTTTGTTTATATCCATAGTTAGTCATAAAAATCTTACTCAATGTGTAAATAACCTCTATGACCACATTGGAATGAATGAAGCACATTTTTGGGAGCTGTTCTCAATGACTATGAGTAGATTTATGGCCTGGCACATACTTAATTCTCCATCACAACATCTGCTAAAGCTGTAGGTACCTTATTAGAACAGCAGGTCTAAGTCTAAAATAGGATCATTGGACACAACTTCGTGTTTGCTCATCATGTTCCATTGGGCAAAGTGTCTGTTGGACTCCTGTGAAATCCAGGGCATTCGGTGGACTCCTTGACAAGAACTTTCAGACACCAGGTTGTGAGTATTAAAAGAGGATGCCTAAGATGGCCCCTACTTCCCAGCCCTCCCTTTGTCCTATAAAGACAATAATGGTAACACCTCGCATGTATATGGGGCTCTGTGTCCTTCCATATATAACAGAGAGAGAGGGCAGTTAGGTGGTGCAGTGCGTCTAGCACCAGGCCTGGAGTCAGGAAGCCCCAAGTTAAAATCTGACCTCAGGAGGGGTGGCTAGGTGGCGCAGTGAGTAGAGCGCCGGCCCTGGAGTCAGAAGGACCTGAGTTTGGAGCCTCAGACACTTAACCCACATAAACAAAAACCTAGCCATGTGACCTTGGGCAAGTTACTTAACCCCAATTGCCCTAAAGGGGCGGCTAGGTGGCATAGTGAGTAAGAGCGCCAGCCTCGGAGTTGGGATGACCTGAGATCAAATCCGGCCTCAGAAAATGAGCACCCACACATAAATAATGACTAGCCATGTAACCTTGAGCAAGTTACTTAACCCCAATTGCTTTAAAAAAAAAATCTGACCTCAGACACTAGCTGTATGATCCTGGGCAAGTCATTTTACCTCTGCTTGCCTCCGTTTTCACATCTGTAAAATAATTGCTCCTCTCTCTTCTAGGTTTTTGTGAGGATCAAATAAGATAATAATTGTAAAGCATTTAATTCAGTGTATAGCATATAGTAAGCATTATATAAATGTTAAATGAATACAAATATTGTAAATATAAATATAGTAATCAGTATATAAATGTTAACTATAACTAATAATTATTTTATATGCCATTTCTATGAGCATATAAGCTTTCACCACATTACATCATCAATGGGGTGAGAGTTGTATGCCAAATGTCTCATTGACTGTTCTCAAAGTATAAGTAGGATATCTTCAAAGATTTTCCTAGAGAAAGAATGTTAAAATAGCATTTAAAAATACATTTTATTGACACCTTTTATTTTTATATTAGTTATTTCAGGGGTGGTTTGTGGCAAATCCCCCCACCCCATCCTTCCTGCAATGAATTCTCTTATGTGATAAATAAAAACAATTAAGCAAAGACATTACATGTCCTCTGACAATATAGACAATGCTCTGCCTCTGTAGCTGTTTCTTATGCACCACCATGCCATTTCCCTGCCCCCAGGAGGAGGGAGCTATGCTTCAGTATCTATTCCTCAGAACATTATTTAGTTTTTCAATTACTCAGAGATCACAATCAAACTTCCTTTTAATCTTCTCTTTTTATACATTGTTGTCATTCCTGTATATAATGTTCTCTTGGTTTTAGCTATTTCACTTTTTCAGTTCATATAAATTGTCCTATGTTTCTCTGAATTCTTCATATTCGGTTTTTCTTCCTGGAGAATAGTATTCAATCACATGTATAGAACATTTTCTCCTGACTGTGGCTGCCCCATATTTGAATTGTCTCTTTCTAGATGTTTGCAATATTTCCTCCTCAACTTTGGAGCTCTAGAATTTGGCTTTAATATCCCTGGGAATTTTTATTTTGGAATCTCTTTTCAGGAGGTGATTGGTAGATTCTTTCAATTTCTATTTTAATCTCTGGTTCTAGAATATAGAGGTAGTTGTCCTTGATAATTTCTTGAAAGATGCTATCTAGGCTCTTTTTAGCTTTCAGGTAGTTCAATAATCCTTAAATTATCTCTTCTGATCTAATTTCCAAGTCAGTTGTTTTTTCAATGAGATATTTCACATTTTCTTCTATTTTTTCATTTGATTTTTTTTTGATGTCTCATGGAGTCATTAATTTCCACTTTTCTAATTCTAATTTTTAAACAACCATTTTCTTCATTGGGTTCGTGTACCTTCTTTTCCATTTGGCCAATTTTGCTTTTTGAAGGTGTTCTCTTCAGTGGATTTTTGTGCCTTTTTTATCATTTGGTCTGTTCTGGTTTTTAAGGTGTTATTCCTCCTTTACCAAACTGTTGACTCTTTTTCATGATTTTCTTGCATCACTCATTTCTTTTCCCAATTTTTCCTCTACCTCTCTTTTTTGATTTTTAGAATATCTTTTGAGCTCTTCCAGGATCTGCGATCAGTTCACATTTTGCTTAATCAATGGGCACCAGATTAATTTTCTGTTCTTTGTTGCCATAAAGAGGGTTACAAGGCAATTTTTTTTATTTAAAGGTTGGTGCTTTTCCATAGGGTTGGTATAATGTTAATGGGATTTAAGGTCTTCACCACTCATTAATAGGTTTTATGTGGAAGTCATTAAAGGAAGTCTATTTAGGTGAGGCTTGCTTATAGGAAGGCTTTCACACCTTTTGTTAATTTCTAATTAGGTATTGAGTCAGTAGCGTTGTAATGCCCTCAGGCTCTAAAAAAGAGTATATATACTCTGAGGTAATCATTTTGGAGCTCACTCATTGGACCACATAAGACTCTGTGTAGCCATTAAGGAGCACCCCTGCCCCTAGCTTTGAAAAACCCAGATATCGGTGGTTCTCTCTCTGGTAACTATGTATGTATTGCCTTGATCAGACAGTTGGATCTGTCTATTGATCTGTGCTAATTTCTCAGACAGTTAGATGCCATGTCTGTTGGTCTTTATTTTTCTGCTTATATTTCATCTGTTTTCTTCATTTGGATTTTTTTCTGAAGTTCAGGGTGCTGACTTTCCCCCTGAACTAAGGAATATAATTTTAAAAGACTATTGACCCCTTGAAAAGCTATCTTTCCTAGTAAAGCAGATATAAGAACTTGTGGTAGCAGCCATCCTGGGTATACCAATGGCACTACAGTTGGCTAGCCAGATTGGGTGCCATCTCCTCAAATTCCCTTCAGAATAGTTTCCTTCATTTCCTCTATCAGATAATACAATTTTATGGAACTGGAAGGAATTCTAGAGTTCCCCTAGCTATTTCCCAAACCATATGGAAGAGTAGTTGTATAATTAAATTCTGTACTTCACAGAACTTGAAGTTCTCTCTCTCTCTCTCTCTCTCTCTCTCTCTCTCTCTCTCTCTCTCACTCACTCTTTCTCTCTTTCTCCACATCTCTTTCTCTCTCCATCTCTCTCTTCCCTTTCTTTCCCCCCTCTTTCTCCCCTTCCCCAATCTATCTCCCCATCTTCTTCCCTCACCCCCCCCTTCTCCTTCTCTCTCCCTCCCTTTCACTCCCTCTTTCTCTGTCTCCCTTTTTCTCTCTCTCCCTTTAGAGATTAGGAAAGGACTTGCCCAAAGTTAAATGGATATTTCTAACACCAGGAGATCTCACAAATCCTTCATGTATCTTCATATAACTGAACTAAAACAAATGTACAGTTTGGAGTTATATTTAACTATAGATACATAAATGTTATGCAAACCATTTATGATAATAAATTATAGAAATTGAAGACAATCTGGGAACTTGCTTCTCTCACTAATTTTTCTGTTCTTAGAGGAGTGAAAGATGTGACTGCAAGACATAAAGCAGACACCAACTGATTGTTTTGCTTTGATTTCATTATTGTCAAAATGACTTCTCATCGACAATTTGAAAAGCAATTAACTAAGAAGTCTTTAGATGTGGTTTTTCAAATACTTCTTAAATAATTCATTTGGCATTTGATTTCAAGAGATTTTCCCTAAAAAAATGGACTAACATTTTCTAATTGTGAATGTTTGGCCTTCAAATGTTAAGAAAACTTTGGTGGTTTCATTTTTTGTTTGACAAAATTTCTTCACAAACAACACCCTCGAATCTTGGAAAACTGTCTTGTATTTAGGTCAGACTATAAGCCTAATTTCCAAATAATCAGCATATGACTCCAGGACAAGATCTAATCTTTTATTTTTTCAAGTGATATTCAAAGTTCGAATCTGCAGACAAATTGTAAGCATTGGATTCACAGTTATTTGAAGGACAGAGGCCAACTGATTAATATCTATTATCTTTTTGGTGCTTTTAGTCTCTTAGTATTTCTCTAAATCAATGTTTCTCCGTTTCAAGGGTCTCCAACAGGAAAACCTTTGGTGTATTGAGTCGATAGCTATCTGTAGGAGGGTTTATAAGAAGAGATTCACACAGAAATGATTTGCAGTTTACACCAGTAGAGAGAGAGAGTATTCGTAAAAAGGAGTTCATGGTTCCATATATGTATTGAAATAGATAATGAAAATTCTGAAATAATTAAATATAATTATGTAATGCTAATAAAGAGAAATAATTTTCAATACCTGAGGGTCAGGAATTGATTGTTAAGAAATGTGAAGGTATGATGAGTGTGTAGACAAAATGTTTATGTTGTTTTGTTTGTTGTTCCTTTTTTAGTAGGTTTTTAAAATTAAGGAACTTGATTGGCAAAAAAAAAATACAGAGTGGTAACATCTGTCTTGAAGCAATAGTTGGGACAAATGAATAGCTGGGAAAAATTAATGCAAGTGATGTCCTTGAGAAGTATATGTTTAGCTTCTGCTCTCACACCTCAACAAAAATAACAGTAATGGACATTTATAGGACATTTATATCTTTGAATCTTGCAGATTGTTTTCCTAACAATAGTCTTGAGAAGGTAGATTAAGTATAACCAGTCTTTCTTCACAGAAGAGAAAACTAAGGCCATGAAAAGTAAAGCAATTGGCCCCATGATCTCACAGCAAGTAAATAATCGAGGTAAGAATCTAAACCAGAGATCCTAACTGTAAATCCATTGCTTTGTAGTCATGGAACACTACCTTTCATGAGCTCATTCATTCATGAGTGATTTTATTCTTTAGAGCTACAACAACTGGGGAATTCTTGCTTCAGTAATGCTAACATCTGCCTCCCTGCAAATTCTACCTCTTGGTTTTTGTTTTTATGAGTTCTGTTTTTTGGAGTCATAGAGAGAAAGTACGATCCTTCTTCCATATGCTACTTCTTCTAATATCTGGAGGCAGCCATTATTTTCCACTTTACTCTTCCCTTCTTCATATCCAGTGTTCCTAATTCCTCCATTGGCTGCACCTGTGATATGGTTTTGAGTGTCCTTCAGCATTATGGTCTTCCCTCTTCTGTGCATACTCCATGTAGTCAATATTACTCTTAAAATACACCCAGAATTGAATACAGTACTCCTACCCCTTCTTCAGACTTGACAGACTTGACCACTAGATGTTCTCTCTTCCACATTTGTGATACAGTTCTTTGAATTCTCTTCCTTAGTTTCTAACTATTCCTTCTCTGTCTCCTTTACTACATCATTACCCATGTCCTGCCTCCTATTTGCAAATGTACCCCAGGTTTCTGTCTTTGGACCTCTTCTCCTCTCTCTTTCTATACTATCCTTTTTGGTCATTTCATTAGGGTCCATCAGGCACTTATCATATCTGTTCATCTGACTCCCTAATATGTATATCCAGGCCTCCATCATGTCTCCTGAGTTGCAATCTTTTGTCATTGCCTGCCTACTGAAAATCACCAAGATGTTCCATAATCATCTCAAATCAAACACAACCCAAACAGAATTCATCATCTTTCCCTCAAAACTTACTCCCTGGGGCAGCTAGGTGCTCAGTGAATAGAGCACTGGCCCTGAAGTCAAAAGGACCTGAGTTCAAGTGTGGCTTCAGAAATTTAACACAAAAACTAGCTGTGTGACCTTGGGCAAGTCACTTAACCACAATTGCCCTCCAAAAAGAAACAAAAAAAAACTTATTCCTTTCCCTCAATTTCCCAAAATTGTGACACCACCATCTTTCCAGTCACTCAAGTTCACAAATTGGGAGTTTGACCCTGTACTCTCCTTCACCCACCCCACATCCAGTCAATTACCAAGTCATTTCTTCTATCCCCGAAAAATCTTTTACATCTATTCTCTTCACTCTACTCAGGCTCATCATCATTTCTTAATAGGAATATCATATCAACCTCTTCATTAGCCCCTCTGCCTTTAGTTTCTCCCTTCTCCGAGCCATCTTCCTGCAAGCATCCAAACTGTTATTCAAAAAGTACAGCCCAGCTCAAAACCCTTCAGCAGGTCCCTACTGCTCGTCAGATAGAATATAAACACTTCTGTTTGGCATTTCTTCTTTCTTTATTATTAATTATATTGAATAAAATTAAATATTATCAATAATATTTTATTTTTAATTTATGGAATCAAACAAGCATTTCCATAAATAAAAAAGATGACTGCACACGAAACTGCAGATCTACTATGTACAACTTGCTATTCTCTTTAGATATGCAACAAAATTATTATGTAGATTCTTTCTTTTTCCTTTTCTTTTGGCTTCCATGCCCTACAGAGATGGCCACCATTCAACCCAAATAGGTATATGTAGGTACACATCTATCTATCTATCTATCTATAGATGTATATATATATATATATATATATATGTATATATATGTATATGTGTGTATATACACACAGAGACACACATATAAGCAGAAACACATACATATACATCTATACACATGCATAAATATGTGTGTATGTTCTATACATACTTCTATTTATCAGTTCCTTCTCTTTGCTATTTCAAGTCTTAATCTGCTTTCAAACTGTCTTTCCAGACTGATTTCAGATCACCCCGCCCTCCTTGTACCTTGTTCACTCTCCATTATAGTTAGAGCAGGCTACTTGTTGCTGTCTGTATACAGCATTATAAAAACACCCCATCTTCTAGCTGCATGCATTTGCACAGACTATCCCCTATTCTTGGAATGCTCTTGGTCCTGATATCTAGCCGATAAAATCCTTAGCTATCTTCAAAGCCAAAAATATCAGGGGCTACTTCCTATGGGAGGGTGTTTGTAGGGGCTTTCTCAATCTCTCAGTTGTTAGTGTTTCTCCCTTCCTACTTACTGGCTGATTACATTTCATTGTCTTCTCTGTGTATACATTGTTTCCCTTTACCCTAATAAAATCTAAGCTCTGGCAAGCACGGTTTCATTTTTGTTTTTATAATTTTAGCACTTAGGAGTGGGTGGGTATAGTCCATGGCTAATAGGTGCTCAATAAATATTTAGTAAATTGAATTAAATTGTTTCAATTGAATCTAATCCTATTCCCTTATCTGTCCGACAAGAAAACTAATAGCACTTGCAATCCATATAAAACAATTTAGCTCTCATTCTATGTTCCCTTATAGTTTGTATTAATCAGGCAATGTATATGAGACCTATCTTTTCAATGCAAAGGAAGCTCCTTGAGAGTAAAACATATCTTTCCTTTTCTTTATGCCCCTGCATAACATTGCTCTCCCAGTATAGAAAATGTATTGAGCTGAATATTTTCTTGATTATTACGCTCTATTTTGGGGAGACTGATGGTATTCTGGCTAATTTGCCCCAATATTTTCTGTGAAATTATGATTGTCATGTATGACCCTTAGTGTAAAAATTCTCAGTCACAAAAAGCTGAACACAGCAAATAAGGTGTCCCACTCAAACGAGAACATTGAACTGGGGGTTACATTTGCTAACAACTTGCCATCTTGCAAAATGCCTCTGAATAGGATCCTCCTCGTATCAGTAGATTTGAGGCATCCCAGACATTTCCTAAGAGTCTTGTGGACTTGGGCACTGCCCACAGAGTAAACTCAGCCTATCTTTAGTGGTCACTACTGGAGTCTACAAAACTCCTTATGGTCTTCCTCATTGTTAGTGTTGAGGTATTTTTCTTGGTATGCACAAATAAACATCCTTCATGGAGTGAAAAGAAACACATAGAGACAGAAGCTTTCCTGTAGGAGAGATGGCACTGAGGCTATGATGGAGGCTGCCAAGATAAACTGAGTGAATAGTCAGACTCCAATATCCTCAGAGCAGAGAAGCATCTGAGAGAAAGCACGCCAGATGAGCTTGGAGGCAATGGAAGGAATCACCTATAAGCTGCAATGGACAAACTTGCCTGTCCTTAGACACTGTGCATAATGACTGAGAGAATGAGCCGGTCCTCACTTGATATATGAAAATACAAATGGAAGTTTTCAGCAAACCAATGATTACTTTATGTGAGGCTAAATTCTAATTTCTGTTTTAGAGACATAAAGTCTGGAAGCACAAAAGAATAGAGATTGTCATTTATGTAAACTCTCTTGCTGAGTTGCTAGGATCACAGAGAATTGTTGCTCTTGACTTCTTAGACTCCCAAGTGGGCTGCTCTCTACCTTTCTCTTATGTGTGGCCTGAGATCTGCTGATCCTTTTGAACATGTTGATATTATAACAATGATGAAAAGGACAGCAAATGACACCCTTTCACAGGGCACCTTATTTAGTCTCCCTTGGTTACACCATCAACCATGGGCTAGGCAGTATGTCAAAAGAAGCTTAAGTGTGGTCCCTGTACTCTGCTCTCATGTCCATTTGGCAACGATAATTTTGTTCTGTGGGATTAAGTGGCCAATTGTGTAGTTATGTAGTTGCAGATGCTTTTATCCACAGCCACAAAGTCTTCATGGGTGGTTAGTTGGGGGCCTACAATTGAGCAAAAAAGGAAAAAAAAAGGTCAATCAGTGGCCCTTTGAAAGCTGAGCCCCAAAGTGCTAGTTAGTGTTAAGGAGAAACATGGTTACCATGGCAGAGATGAATTAAATGGGCAGATATTCAGAGAAGGTGTGCAGGAAAATGGAGTGAATGTAAATGAGTAAAAGGCATGGTACAAAAGGAATGAATTTCTTATGTTTAAATTAAACATAGCCAAGACCATTGCTTATGTCACCCAGATGGAGAGGTTGATTGTTCTGTCCAAATGTTTGTATGAATCTAAGGAAACATCTGGTTGGAAACATCTTTTACTTAAATATGCCCTTCAGGACCAACACTTTAATCAGGTAGAGAAAGTAGGAACACAGAACTAGAGAATGGGTACTAGGGAACCAACTCTTCTGGCCACTGCAAACAAAATGGGTAGTTTAAGCATAAGGACATGATGTAGAGGAAAGAACATTGGAGCTGGAGTCAGGGTATCTTAGTACAAATCCTGATTCTTCCGCTGACTGACTGGGCACATTTCTTCACATCTGGGAATCTCAGCTTTCTCTTTTGTAAAATGAGGTGGCAAGAACATATATGAGGGGGAATTAGATGATCTTAGCTGGCTAGGTTGTACAGTGGTTAGAGCACTGGGCTTGGAATCAGGAAGACTCACCTTCCTGAGTTCAAATCTAGCCTTGGACACTTCCTAGCTGTGTGACCCTGAGCAAGTCACAATCCTGATTACCTCAGTTTCCTCACCTGTCAAATGAGCTGAAGGAAGAAAATAGCAAACTACTCCAATAGCCTTACCAAGAAAACCCCAAGTGGGGTCACAAAGAGTTGGAACAACCAGATAGTAGCAGCAAATCCCTTTTAGGTCCAATATTCCTGCTTTTGATGGCTGTTTCTACTACTGACATTAGCATGTTCAAATCTTCCATCATACTTTCTTTCCCATTAGTCAAAAATTCTCTTTCTTGGTGGGTTCTGAAAGATCAGAACACTTATATTTGGGAGGTTTAACTACAAAGATTTAAATTATGTAGCAACGTTTAAGGAAGTTGAAATAAGGAAGCCAAAAATTTAAGTCCTTTGTTGCAAATATTGAATTGACATGCTCTTTGGGAAATGAAGGAAATTGTAAGGTTTTAAAAACAAGGCTAAGAACCACTAGCCTTCTCTCCCCAGTTTTCACCATCAGTTTTAAGCTATTCCCAGGGTGGAAAATTAGGTGATCTCTTTAGTGTTTGTACAGAAGTAAAGCATCAAACACTAGCAGGCTCTTTCATTGTATTTAGAGCTTATTATATTTAAATTCAAAAAGACTGTGGGGATAATGGTGTAGATTAGATCCAATCTTTTGCACTCTGGAAGTTGCCTTTTTGCTCATATTGCTTGCCAAAGTACGATAGGTTTCCCTAATTAACTGAATATTCTGTAAAATGAGAATCAGAACGGTGAACTCAACCTTAAAGTTATGAAGACCTGAGTTCAAATCTTACCATTGACATATTTTAGCTTTGGGACACTGGAAAAATCATTTAATCTCTCAGGGTCCAGAGTAACTCTCTAAGATTACAATTGCATAGCAGGTGTTAATCTTTAGGGGTAGAGGGAATTTCCTTCCTGGGAGTTCTCTATACACTGTGTTCTCAAAAGTAGAGGTTGTAGCCCTAGGGAGGTCATAACCACTCGTGGCCTGACCACAAGAAGCCTATTACTTGAACCTTTTGGCAGTTATGACCTGTCTCCCTTTATGATCAACCAATTGAAGTCTGGGAAGATGATTTGTATTCCACTTTTCTTTTTCTTTTTTTTTGCGGGGGGGAGGCAATTAGAGTTAAGTGACTTGCCCAAGGACACATGGCTAGGGTGTGTGTGTGTGTGTGTGTGTGTGTGTGTGTGTGTGTGTGTGTGTGTGTATGTGTGTGTGTGAAGTATCTGAGGCTGAAGTTAGGTCCTCCTGACTCCAGGGCCGGTACTCTATTCACTGCTCCACCTAGCCACCCCTATTCCACTTTTCTTGTGACAGCTAATTGTGGGTTTTGTCTTCAAGACATAGATCCCTATCCTTAGCCCTCAACATTCTCCCTCTTTGCCCCCTCTCTCCACTGTGCAAGCTCCTAACTTCTCCCCACCCTGTTTCCCTTTCTGATCTTGGCCTCAGCTCTGCAGGGAAGTTATAATGTAACCACCACCCAGGTACCCACAGTGGCAGCTGCATGGGTAACATTGAGAAATTTCTGGTCCTTGACACCCCACGGCAGATCACACTGGAGCATTGGTCTGTGCTCCAGGGAAGTGACTAGGGATCAAGAGCCTTATCCTTTGGAATGAGACAGTGGGTGGCAGAGGATGAGCAGGCATCATTAGCTTGACATTTGTCACAAATCCAACTCTCTGCTCCTCTTGTGTGCTTTCCTATCACTGCAGAGCTCCCCACCATCCTTCCAGGCACTCAGATTCCCAACCTCAGTGCCATCTTTGATTCCTAACTCTCCCTTCCCCAGCCTACTCATCTTGCTGCTATCTTCACATCACATAGCTACCATAAAAGTTAATGCCTTCATCACCTTCCACCTGTACTGCTACAACTGCCCCCTAATTGGTCTTTCTGCCTCAGGTTTTTCCTTTTTTCAACCCATCCACCAAATAGCTACCAGAGAGTGCAGTTCTTGCTGTGTTACTCCCTTATTCAGTAAAATCCAGTGGGTGCCTAGTATCAAATATTATTTTGTCTTTACCTTGTCCTTTAAAAATGTCCATTTCATATGTTCTATAATGTACATAAGCATTAATACAACCATGCAATTAATTTATAAACAAGTAAATATATACATATTAGAAGTATGTACAAACATTTGTCAATGAGAGGGATGTATGATGAAAAAGCATTAGAGATTGCTGGCCAACACCAAGGAAATCACAAACCTTATCCTTCCCTCCTGTAGCCCTCAGAATCATGTGAATATGAATACAGTAAATAATACTTCACAATATATCTATATAGGCTAAAGATAATTTAATCTTTGTTTATTAGGAAGGATCCTTGGTCTTTGGAGAGGGGCTCAAAATCATCATTAATGGGCATCTATCTACACTACTACGGCCTAGAAGGTTAGAGGTGTCTTAAGGACTTAAGTGTGGGCTCAGAAAGACTGTGAGGATCATTGTATAGGAGATTAGATTGGACTTTTGCATAATATTTTCTGGAAGTTGCCTTTTTGCTTGTATTGGCACCACCAGTATGTAGCGTAGTACCCAACACATAGTAAGTACTTAATAAGCATTTGTTACCTCACTATTTCTCTCTGCCTCATGCATAGAATTTTAAAGGAAAGAAAAAATCAAGCAATAAGAAGTTTTTAGCCTACAAACATTGTGCTTCAGAAATTCATTTCTATTTTAGTTGTATTTCATTTAGAATATATTTTTCCTTAGGTACACGGCTATAAATGGTGATTAGGTTTCCAGGTTAGCCCACAAAATGCTATTTGACTGATCATATAGCTGGAATCCATTTGCACTGAAACATAGTAGAAAAAAATTCTGTTAAATAGTGTTTTACCTTAATGATAAGTTGAGTTGTTTTGGTGGGCTATCCTAGAAACCTAACCATCATTTCCAACAGTGTTTCTGGTAGAAAAATTATTTCATGGTCCTTGGGATGGTGAGAGTGAATGAGAAGGCACAAGGAATATGCCCTCTTTCTCCTCTCTCCAGTATTTTACAGTCCCTTATCAGGATGTTTGTTGTTGTGGTTCAGTCTCTATACAACCCATACACCTTTTCTAGTTATATTTTTCTTTGATAAGATCTTTTTATCCTACATCTCCCATTCAATTTTGCACCAGTAATAATCATACTATAGCCAACCACCACCCACCATTTATCTTTCTGTGGCTTTTTGGGGTCTCTGCAGTATAGATTCTTTAGAGTTTGTGGTCTTCTATGATTCATAGCCAGGTAGCACCACTGTAAGATTATTGGTCTTGAAAAGGTTGGTCTTTGGGTCTTTGTTTCAGGGAGAAATTGTGCAGTTTCCAGAATACTATCCAGAAGCCTGAGTTCTTCTATTTAATAATTGATCCAGTTTATTATCTATATGCAGTGTCTGATAGGATAGATCTATCGATTGTCCATTCAACTGAATATTGGAGACTGGACTATAGTTGAAGGTAATACTGAACATTTTTCATCCACTTGGTTTTTCTATGTGGATAGTTAGATTGATGGTTTGTGGATCTCCTCTCAGAGAAGTGGCAATGTTATAGGGCTTGATGCAATCAACACAAAGTCATCACTTACAGAAAGAAATCCTTGGAAGTCTTCCCACCTGGACTTTGTGCTGGACATCTCCCATGAGAGGGAGAAAGAAAGAATTTTGGCAAACATCTCTTTGTTTTATGTCTTTCTTAATATTACATCTTACAGTCATCCACCAGAGTCATCTGTGTTGCTATATTTTTAAAGGAATCTTGTATGGTTGTTGGACAGCATTTAAGGTAGCATTTTGCTCCACCAAATAAAATCCTTAAAAAACAGTAGATATGTAAATGTTAGAAAAGGTCAAATCATTTTTCTAGCCCACTGGGCATGGACCATTTATTAGGACAAGAGGATGTTGTAGGAGTCTGCAGGGGGGGCATTCCAAAGATTCTCAGGGCATGTGATAACTGGTATATTTATGTACAAAGGAAAAAGAGAAATCTCATAAATTTTTTATTTTTTTTGCTTTTTGGAGGGCAGTTGGGGTTAAGTAACTTGCCCAAGGTCACATGGCTAGGTTTTTGTTTGTGTGTGCATTAAGTGTCTGAGGCCGGATCTGAACTCAGGTCCTTCTGACTCCAGGGCCGATGCTCTACTCACTGTGCCACCTAGCCGCCCCAGAAATCTCATAATTTTTCAAATAATTTCTACATTAGGAAAAGGCTAAATATACTAATTTGGAGATGGCTGAATATTCTTTGGTGTAATCCAACAAGAAATTCCTAAGGTAAAGAATATGTATCTGTCTTTCATCTATCCCTTTTATTTTCTCAGAATAACTGCTTCTCTATTTTCTATGAATCTTCAGTTTTTTTCCACATGCAAGCATAATTTGAAATTTGTGTGTATGTGTATTTTCCTTTTTTTTTTGCACACGAACATGTCAGTCATCACATGTCCCCAGACGCTTCATTTTCAAAGAATAGATTCTCCACAGTGGCCGTGAGAAAACCATAGTCCTTTCATCTCCAAGATGATGCAGCAATTAATCCAAGTGCTCCCCTGCCTGCCTTCCATCTGCCTCTTTCCTTTGCTACTTTCACCAGGCCCTCCTAACTTGTTAATTGTCCTCATCATTCTCTTAGCCAAAGAGGGATTTGAGGTATTAACAGTGCAGCTATTTTGGAGTCTCTACTATACAGTATTTATTTTGTAGAAGAAAAGAATGAGAAAGAAATTTTACTAACATGATCAAGGGAGGGCACTGAAAAGATGGTGTAATTTGGTGAATTTATGTTGTGATAACTGGAGTGGCTGTCATTATGGGAGCATCAAGTTAATGCTGGAAGGGACCTTAAAGAACACCAACTTCACCCTCATCATTTGGCAGATGAGAAAACTGAAAGACAAAGAGGTCTTTTGACTGCCTTAGGGTCCTGGTGAAAACCATATTTTAATTCAGTTCTTTTTGGGTCCAAATCCAGCACCATATATACTATTTCACACTAGTCCCACACATTTGTCATTAGGGAATGCATTTGTTATTAGGGAAACAAAACCTTAACAGGATGAACGGAAGCATCTGGATGAAAAAAATGTTCCATAGGAGGAGGGGCATTGGTAAGGAAGGGGGGGGGTGAAATTCAGCTACATCTTTGAAAATTCTTTTGGAGTAGATGAGAATTTAAGCTCCCCTCATCCCCATCCCTGCTCTGATGATACAGCTTACCCACATGAAAATGAAAAAGACTTCTCTGAAAGATGCTGTATTAGCTTTTGGTCACTTACCCAAGGACTCCTATTAGGGCCTGTCCATGAAGTGGGCACTGCATTCCACACAAATTCATCCACTAGGAAGTTGAATTTTGCAATTTGGTGATTCTGGGAGAACTCTACACAAGCAGGTGTCCATGCTCAAAATGAATATCTTCCCTGGGTTGGGGATTATGGGAGAACAGGTCATGGAGAGAGAAAAAAGGATAGACTGCCCATGGCAGATCCTGAGAGGAGAAAAGACTCCACAAAATGCAGGAAATGAAAATTATATAAAAATCCTAGCCAAGGATTGGCAGAGTTAAGACCCATGAAAAGCTTGGCTTAAGAGAAAAAAGTTTTCACAGCAGAGAAATTGGAAGGAGCAACTGAGTTGGGTTCACAAGAAGTTGATCAAGACCAGATTTCTGGATATATTTATCTCTCATGATGAGCTAAAGTGACTCCCCATCCTTGGTATGCTGCTGTCATGGAAACTGACATTATATTTGAAGTTTTAAATCTCAGACCCTCCCGACATCCCATCATCTTTTTCTGTGTATATATATATATATATATATATATATATATATATATATATATATATACATACATACATACATACATACATACATAACCGTGTAAATCCCAAGGCATTGCCTAAAGGAATAATAGGTCACAAGGTTGAAAAGAACACTCACATACTTTGATACTTGGGCATCAACCCATCATCTTTATTCATAATTTACAGAATGCTTTAGTATTAAAACAGCATTTTCCTCAAAACAACGTCAAGAGGTAATATTTTTTATTGTTTGTTCAGTTGTTTTCAGTTGTGTCCAATTCTTCATGACCCCATTTGGGGTTTTCTAGGCAAAGATATTGGAGTAGCTTGCCATTTCATTCTCACATGAGGAAATGGAGGCAAATAGGTCTAAATGACTTGCTCAGGGTCACACAGATAGCAAGTGTCTGAGGCCAGATTTGAACTCAGGAAGATGAGTCTTCCTGACTCCAGGTGAAATGCTATATTCACTGGGCCATCCCCATTTTACACATGAGGAAACTGGTCTCAGAAACAGAAAGTACCCTTTCTGCTTATCAGTCCAGTACCCTTTCTACTGGCCCCCACTCCTATTCTCCTGCGACTGGGCAGGGCCTTATCTTTTTCTAAATTTCTCTTGAAAAACTCCAGCAAAGCAGCTTCTTCAGCCTCCCTTGAGTGATGAGTTCCAGTGTCAAACCACCCAGCAGATGGGAGAAAAGAGAGGAGGTCATCAATTGTGTTCTCATTCCTGCTTTGCAAGAAAGAATGCCAGCTATTTCAACACCAGCATCAGCCACAGTAAAACAGCAAATTCTGCTCTGTTTTTGCTTTTCAGTGCAATGTTCACAGGAAAACACCAATCTTTTCTTAGGTGATTTAACGGGATTGTAGAAATAGCAGAGCATACTGGAATTTGTTTTTTTTTTCTTCTGAAGACAAGTTTCCACTCCCACCCTGTTTCTTAAAGAGCCCTGGGTTAAATAATTTAATCATTCACCCAGGCTTACTGCATGGAAACCATGTGAGCAAATAAATATATGTACATGACAAGTTCCTGCCATCGAGAAAATTATAGTCTGGTGGAGGGGATTAAGCAAGTTCACAGATGACTGAAATAGAGGACAGAAAGTGATAGAGCAACAGTGAAGAAACCCCAGAGGAGGAGAAAATGTATTTCTTGAAGATTTGTTTAACATTTGAGTTTTAATCAAACTTGAGACAATCTTTCCACTCTTGACACATTCGAACTGCAAAACTTTCTGTTTCTGCTGTCAGAGTACATGCCATCTTGGTGACTTTATAGACATTGAAGGATTTCCATTTGAGATTCTATTTTATCTTTCCTCGCCCTCTCCATGTCCTCCCTCCTGATTTTCTTGTTTTCCTTGCTTAAATGAATTTTATCTCTCCTCAGATGGGGATTACATTGTAATTTTATCTCTCCTCAGATGAGGATTACATTGTCTACCAATAACCAGAAAGACATGGAAGAGTGGGAAGGTTTTCCTTCATTCTCAGTCTATCATTAAGTAATTTTGCTTCTAAAATTGGGTTGAAAAGGTCAGATTAGATGAGTTAAGAATTGCCCTGGCTATTCAAGTCACAGATTTATAACCTATTTTTTTATTATGGAAGAACTTTTACTTATGTTTGGGCTCCTCATTGAGATTAGAATGAGGGGCCTACACCTTGAAATGCTGCCCCATGAGAAATTGTAATGACATGTCTGACCCATCTAGTGGCATTCATGTGTCTCCGGATTACTGGACATTTCTTACTTGGCATATAGACCAAAGCAGCCTAGGAAAGTTTAGCTTAACATCTGAATTCCAAGATTATTGCAACCACAAAATACTTTGAGCTCTCATAGCAGGTGATGTTGGACAGTTTTTTAATTAGGGGTCAATCTGTATCCCCAGAATTTGGGGAATTGCCCCCTAATTGGATGTCATACAGAATCTTAAAATCATGAATCACATTGGAGGTCAGGAGGCCATCATTAGTCAATCAGTCATTCAATAAGCATTTTATCAAGTTTTTATTATGTGTCAGGCACTGTTCTAAGAGCTGAGGATACAAAGAAGGGCAAAAAACCCCGATATCTTTGCCCTCAAAGAACTTATATTCTAATAAGAGAGATGAAATACAAAACAACTATGTAAATACAAGACAGATAAATGAATGAATACACATGCAGTATAAATGGAAAGTAGTTTCCTTAATTGTTTTTGCTTCTCACCCTAAAAAAGAAATTAATCTGAAAAGAGCTTCCCAGTAAGTTCCAAGCAGATATGTCTTCCCTACAGGACTGATTTTTGCATGGAATACAACAGCATGGGAAAAATAATCATACAAAGCACGGTGGTGACCAGCTGTTGTTCTCAATTGAGAACAGAATGAGAGGAAATAGATTTAAGCTGCAGCCCAAGATATTTAGGCAACAATGTACCCAGGGCAGGCAATGTGTTCATTTGTCCCAACTCAATCCTCTCTGAACAACCTGGAAAGGGTATGGGGGCGATTCAGGCTATGATGTGAAGGAAAAGCACGTCAAATTACTGGTGTAGCAATACTTCTTTGCATCTCTGGATTTAAATTAGATGTAAGGAAAATTTCCTGCTAGATGATGCATATAAATGTTAAAATGGAATTATCATATTACATGGTCCTTGCTCTCCAGGGCCTCAGCTCTGCACAAAAGTCCTTGTCATGGATGGAAAAGAGGCAACATCAGAAAGCCAAAGGAACCTCTACATAGCATGAGCGTAAGAGGAAGGATTACTAAGGCAGGAACACAAAAGGAGGATATGGCAGGCTAAATGCAAAGGGAAATAGAGCCCAAGGAATAACAGAGGAACAAAAGTGGGAACCTTATCAGCATCCACTAGGAGGAGGGGAAGTTTGCACATGGGAGAATTCAGGGCTGTGCTGATAAAATGATTAAAAACTAGCCCTCTGAAATGAACATACACAGACAGACAGACACACACACAGGCACATACACAGCACATTTTAAAGTTAATACCCTTAGAGGCGAACCATTTCATTAAATGAAAACATTAAGGGAAAAAAAAGACATTAAAACAAACATAAAAAGAATAAGACCTCATGCCTAGGGTAGCAAAGGAGATAGGTTGATGTATATTTTGTGCAGGAGATACCCAGAGAGATAGATGGCAGGGTGGAGACACAGCAGCCACTGGCTAGCCTTCATGGGGCAGCTGCCCATCATAACACCCCAGTGTTATTTCTTAGAACAGGTCTATTTAAAGCAGTGTCAGAGTCAGTCCTGAAAATGGCTATCATTTTTTTTCTGGCCCATTTAGTTCTAAGGAAGTCAGAACCATTACATTATGCCATAATCATGGATTAAGGCTAAATAAATCGAGATAGTTAATAGAGCTAAAATTTTCTTGATACTAGAGTTTTGTGTCCCAAAACTAATCCTGTGACTGTAGTGATCCCATTGGAGGTTTTTAGGACTCAGTTTCCTCATCTGAAGATTGAAAGAGTTGGACTAGATTACCATTTAAGGTCTTCTTCAACTCTAAATCTGAATCCTTTGATCTCTGATTTTGGGGTTCTATTCCCCTTTGGTCCATGTGTATTTATAAGTTCTTTCTATTTCCTTCTGTAAGTTGTCAAGTTCAATAGGCTCATCCTTTCTATTTGTGTTGTATAGAGCTGTGACCCAAGGCCTAGGAACCCATTCTACCTTGTTGATTGATGGATAATAGAAACAAATTGGGAAACAACCTAGTTTTGGAAAGTGAGAGAGGGCGTCAACTTGTGACCAAAACAGCATAGAACTTTCTTTGCCCACTATCCCAAGCTCAACAGCTGTCTGTCTGAGACATTCTCTGCTGGTTGGTACGACAGATAAAACTCTAGAACTAAAGTAAGTCAACAGGACCTGAATTCATATCCAGCTTCAGACACTTGTTGTGTGACCCTAAGCAAGCCATTTAACCTTTGTCTACCTTGGCTTTCTCAACTATAAAACAGATACCATAATAGCACCTACCTCCTAGGGTTATTATGAAGATCAAATGAGATAATATTTGATTAGCTTTTGTTATTATTCACTCGTTTTCTGTCATATCCTGCCCTTCATGATCTCATTTGGGTTTTGTTTTGTTTTTGGTAAAGACACTGAAATGATTTACCATTTCCTTCTCTAGCTCTTTGGAGAGATAAGGAAACTGAGGCAGACAGGGTTAAGTGACTTGACCAGGGTCACACAGCTAGGAAGTCTGAGGCTGGATTTGAACTCAGGAAGATAACTTTTCCTGATTCCAAGCCCAGTGCCACCTACCTGTCTTGGCATAGTAGGTGTTTAATAAATAATAAATAATTCCCTATTACTAGAGATAAAGTGCTGAGCCAGGAAATTAAATAACAATTTAAATTAGATTAACAATTGAATTACTGTGCAACCCATAACAGTGCAACCAATCTCCTAATTAGGAGATTAATAACTGGAATAAACCTTCATTTTAATAAAGAAATATGTTTTAGTGTGGTCCCTGTGCCCCCTTATGCCTCTGTTGCTGGGGCTCTTGTGGCCAGAAAGGTGCTTAAGGTTCTGGTAAGGTTAGATTTTATAACTCAAAGCTCTTTCTAGAGAGTAGTTTGCATCAGAGAGTTGGTGAACTTATCCTGCATGAGATGGTTGCTATGGAAATGATGGAAAGTAAATTCTATCCTATGCTATATTCAGCTAAGTTATTAACAGGGTGGGAAGAGGGTGTGGGGGAGGGTGGAGATGCTTGGGGGTGAATTAATAGAGAGGCTATGAAATCTCCCTGTAACTAAAAAAAAAAATAAGAGGAAAGTATGGGGCTTAATGCCTGCAAGTACACTTGCACCTCTGGCTTCTGAGGAGTATAAAAAGAGTGGAGTAATATAAAGTACTGGTTAGAAGTGAGAACTGTACTGCATCTGTGCTAAGATATTTCATCAGTGTTAGGACATCCTCAAATTCCTAGCTTTCTTTTCCTGACTTAATCAGAAATAAACAACCTCTCTGGACCTCCATCACTGCCTCTGGCTAAAGATTGGTCCCTGTGTTTGCCCTGGCTTCTTCTTATAGGAGAAAACAGAAAGGAGGATACAGGACTTACTTGGAACATTCGTATTTTGTTCTGGGATCTGGGTTCATCTTCTGTGTTCCTGGATTCCCAGTGTTCTTGTTAATACTCTCTTTTGACCTCTAGAACCCATGAGATGAAATCTATGACCCCCTCTCTACCTTAGTTGAAGTCCTCTCACTTGATCCTTTTTCTGTTTGGATCCATAGTACCTACATTCTCCTCTTTGCCTTAAAGGACTTCTTACAATCAACCTCTTCCTCAACTCATTTGCCAGATTAAGAGATTCAGAATGAGTTGAAAGAAAAGTTTGAGTTGAAGAGAACTATGAGAAAAATTGGGGTGCAGTTAAGATGTGGTTGATACAGTAAAAATTTTTGAGGAATTCTCTTCCTTTAACTCTTACTCTAATTGTGAAACTTATGCAATGTTAGAGTGACAATTTCATAATAATTAGCAAAGCTGGTTAATATTTTAACTTATTTTAGCAAAGGTTTTTTTTAATTTTAAAGCCAATAAATTAAGTAGGAAAGTAGAAAATCTCTTCCCATCCCTCCCATCTCCCTTAGCTTTTCTCCCTTTTTCCTGCCATGCCTGTGAAATGGCTGCATAGAGCTTGAAGCCTGAACCAAGACCCCACTCACCCTTGGTATGATGACAACTTAGTTTTATTTTAGACAAAACTGCCAAGAATAAATTGCCTTTTGGAGAGCTGTTCTTGCAAACCCAGCCCTGTAAAGTGATGTAAAAGTCTCATTGTCATTTATTACTACAAGGTCACTGGTGATAAATGTGGCCTTGTGCACATAGATAGGGTCACTTTTAAGGTAGACATTTTCATTTGGCTTCCCTGAAAATCTCCAGAAACTTTGCAGGCAATATATGTTTATAGGGGCAAAATATTTCTTCAACACTGGATTATTAGCTGAGCATACAGTTTATAACTAAGTAGAGTCTTCCATTTTCTGCTTTTTAGTCATTTTGGTTCTCATTCATTTCTCCAGTGTGAGATGGCAGAAGAGATAAAAGCAGAAGAACCCACCTGGACAATCTCCAGGACAAATGAATCAACCAAATTAAGAGAAAAGAGAGGCAGTCACAGCTACTTCAAAATTGTTTGTATGAGTTAGGCCACCTATTTGTCAGACAATTTCATTTTTCATTTTTTTTATATTTAGAATAAAATAACCGAAATGTATATTGTATAGTCAGGGAGCTCTTCAACAGGTTATTACTGTGCAATGCAGAGGGTGGCTTTCCAGTGGTACTTGAGCTAACTCTGGAAAGAAAGCATGGTGCCTGTGTCTTCTTCCATGGCCAAAGAACCCACATTATCCAGCAAACACAAAAATAAGCCAGGTGGAATTCCTACACTAACTTAAGCTAACATTTAATTAAGAAGGAATCTATTAGGATTAGCAAAAGGTACAAAATTGTACATAGATGTTTATCTTTAAACCTTGCTCTAATTGTGCATTTTATTTAAATAAATCAAATCACAGTGATGAGTAATATTGTATAATACGCAGGAATAAAAAAAAACCCAGAGATAATTCAGAGTAGAAATATAAACAAAGACTTAAGTTACCTGAATTAAGCAAAGGACAACAGTAGAGAAAACAAATTGAGAAATGGCCAGAGTTGAATTACCACAGAGAGTAATTTAACACTTGTCAAGTGGCCTATAGTGACACCTGCACTCTCCTCCCCCTCTTTTTTTTTTCCCAGGAGGAGACAAATGGGAGCAGCAGAGCTTTAATACCCTGGATGTTTCAACTAGTGACTTGATATTTTGATGAAGCTAGTCCAGTTCTGATGAACTCCTTGTTGACCTGATTTTAAGTGATTGCTCTGTCAATGTTATGATCTTTTCCTTTCTTTTTATATCCCTTCTGACTACACTCAAATGGTAGTTGTAGAAACAAATCATGTTACTCTGATCATTTAATTCCAGGTCATATTTTACTAAAACGATGGCATGAAGAACACAGTGTCCTCCTTCATCTGGTATGTGCCCACATATGTGGAACTGAGTCTCAGCTATCAACAAGGCAGCTGTTAAATAGACTGGGAGATTAATTCAT
This sequence comes from Gymnobelideus leadbeateri, assembly GCA_011680675.1. Classification (NCBI taxonomy): domain Eukaryota; kingdom Metazoa; phylum Chordata; class Mammalia; order Diprotodontia; family Petauridae; genus Gymnobelideus; species Gymnobelideus leadbeateri. Next base: position 57,062 of record WOXC01004909.1, on the reverse strand, counting down.
GAAACAGGGGTACATTTAAAAATTATGGAAATATTATCTTGAGGTTTTAAGTTTCCAACATTAATAGCTTGTATACATGGCAGCATGGGAATATTCCTACCACGTTTTTACATGCAAGGTAAGTTAGCTGCTAGACATACCTCATAATTGGTCATAGGGACTGGTTAATGCTGAGTTACCAATTCTAATTTCTCAGGCATTGAGATTATCAGGAAAATCTATCAATAGACCTTACCTTATACTGGAGTCAAAGTCTTTGATATTCTAAAACAATTGGTCAAAGTGTAACATACCTTGTTCTCAAGCACTTCCTACCATGGGCCTGAGTACAGGCCCTGGACCCTTCCAGTGAGATGTGTGTTCTGGTGACTAGCTAAAATACATACATGTATCACCAATAACCCCTGTTTGATCCCTGGTGCCTGTGATGGGAAAGGGAAGGGTCTCAAAGATGGCCAACAACTGAGCAAGGAAGAGCTGTCTACTCAATAGAGTGGGAGAGATGCTTCCAGCCCCTTTCAATTCATTCTCTTTGTTGGATCACAGATGGAGTCAACTTTCTTTTGTACTCCCAGGAAGGGAGGATGGGAGGAGATTTCTCTCCTTTTCTCAGCATGGGAACAATGACAAGGAAATGCATATGGCAGCTAGAACATGTGCTTCTTTAGGCATGTCTGAGACTGACCCTCAAGTCCTCAGCTGCCTCTTTTGGTCTAGACTGCATTTCTTTTCTTTAGCTGCTGGTCTTGCATTTTTTTTAGCAAGAGGGCAGACCATATGTCTCCTTACCAGAAAGCCAGAGCACTCATGCTCAACTCCAAGGGAGATGACCCTGTCTACCAGATCAATGGGTTCCCTTGATCACTGCTAGTAGTATAAGGGCAGTTCAGAAGAATTAATGCATATAAAACACTTTGTAAACTTTAATGTGCTATATAAATATTATCTATTAAGCTGATTGAGACCATATTTTCTGAATCAAAAGCAGAACACATGGTCCGACGAGGGATATTTATTTCACAAAACTTCATTGAAAGTATACTTTCCTTTCTTGAAATTTGGACTCTCATAGAATATCTAGGTCTTTGACTAGAACCTCTATCCTAGGTGGATAGATATCTAGAGTTTTGTTTCATGTGTTTTTACATCCCCCAAATCCCTTTGTTTCAGACTTCTGCTCCAGATCTCTCTGTAGATAGACTACGGAATTCTAGAAATTGTTTATGAATCATTATACCAAGGCAATGATGATGATGACCACCATTAATGCTATTTCACATTTACATTGCTTTTTTCATGCACATTTATTATTTCACTTGATTTTTGCATCAACTCTATAAGATAGATAGGGAAGTTAGGATTATACCCATTTGACAGATGAAGAAAACCATTTACCTCTGATTTCACAGTTAATTAATAGTAGAGCTGGGACCAGAACCCTGGTCTCCAGTCCTACCCTCTGACAATTTACAATTGATTCTGCTAGCAGTTTATCAACTGATAGAATATCAAGGTTCTATAACCTTTGAGTTCCAAGCTCCTAATTTACAGGAGCACAATGTGGATTTAAGAAAAAATGCAGCTAAGGGAGTTGTCTGGGTTCAAGTTTCCTAATATTTTTCCTTCCTCTTATCACTCTATGCAATACAACTCAGTGGCAGGAAAAGTCCTCATCACCTCCCACTCACCTTGCCTGAATCTTTCATTGTCTAGTCTTTAATCTTCAACCACTCCTCAGATATCTTCCAGGTCACAAATCACTAAGTGACTGCTTTGGGGTACTCAGCTGCACTTTTTTGTCTTGAAAAGAACATATCTCCAAGAGTGTTGGACTTATTTGGACTATATAATTTGACTTATTGGAGTGATCCTCTCTACTTATATATCCAAAGTATTTACAACTGTCTACTAATCAAGCCATGCTGATCATGAGCATGAGCCCAGGGTTTTATTTTATTTTATTTAAAGTTTTGAGTTCCAAATTCTACCCCTCTTTCGCTCACTCCTACCCTTCCCCAGATAGCAAGCAATCAGATATAGGTTATATATGTGCAATTATGTAAAACATTTCCAGATTAGTCATTTTGTATAAGAAGACTAGAATAAAAAGGAAAAAATGAAAGAAAATGAAAGTTAGCATGCCTCAGTCTGTCTTCCATCAATATCAGTTCTTTCACTGGGGGTGGGTAGTATGTTTCATCATTAGTCCCTCGGGATTGTCTTGGATCATTTTTATTGCTGAGAATAGCTAAGTCATTCACAGTTCTTCATTGCACAATGTTGCTGTTACATTACATTCTCCTGGTTCTGCTCTCTTTACTTTGTATCAGTTCATGTAAGTCTTTCCAGGTTTTTTCTGAAACCACCCTGCTTGTTATTTCTTACAGTACAATAATATTCCATCACAATCGTGTACACAGCTTGTTTAGCCATTCCCCAATTGATTGGCATCCTCTTGATTTCCAATTCTTAGCTACCACCAAGAGAGCTGCTATAAATATTTTTGTACAAATAGGTCCTTTCCCACTTTTTTGGGTGTGTTTGAGATATAGACCTGGCAGTGGTATTGCTAAATCAATCATATACACAGTTTTATAGCCCTTTGATATCCAGGGTTTTTAAAGAAACTAGGTAGGTGAATCTGAAAGGACTGTTCCTCGCAAAAACAAGACTTCTATTAGGAAAAGAAGAAAAGTGGCAAAGTCACAGGTGACCAGGGAAAGGTAAAATTGGAGGAAAGAAAAACTACGTTAAGCTTGGCCTTTTGAGTGTATTATTAAGACTTACTTATAAGACAGCAGAATTCATTCATGACAACTGCTTGCAGGGAGTGAAAATTCAGTGATAAGGAAAAGAGAGAAACAAGAATTTGAGAGTCTTGGCCAAGATGACACAATGAGTCATTGCCACCAACAGCTTTCTTCTAAGCTGTGGGCTAGGTATATGGACAATCAGTGAAGGCCCAAAGATACACATCAACAGTTCATTTTTGTCCAGCTTAGCAGATGACACAAATTCTTATCTGTTAAATTTGGCCTAAAATCTAGACAATGAATATGAGGACTGTCTAGATGAATTATCCATTTGGCTGTCCTCCCTTTGTTTTGGGCAAATAGATACTGCTTATTCCTTGTTATTGGCATTTAATTTCCTGGATGAGAAACCAAAATGTTAAAAAAAAATCATAGGCTCTATGGGGTCCTGAGTGAACTGCTAATTACAGATTGCTCTGAGTGCTAAAGAAAGACCATAGGGTAGGAAAGAGCCTTAGAGTTCATCAAATCTCTGCTTGCTATGACATTTTGAAGAAGTGGTCATTCACAAGGAGAAAGATGTTCTCTATGTACCAGTGACCATGTAGCAGCAAGCACCCCAATATCCCCAGGGTGACTGCCAACACAGGTTCTCAGATCTGCTTTTCAAAAGGAAAGCAACTCAAAATGGGTTAACAAGCTTACTTTAATCAAACAAACGTATATTACTTAGTTTGGGGGAAAAGGTCAGCACCCCAAACTTCACAGTATATAGACAGATCAAACAGACAGGCTTCCAAACTGTCCAACCATTATCAATATCAAAATCACAGTTACCAGAGAGGGAAGCATCAACATCTGGGTTTTCAAAGTCGGGGGGCTCTCAACGGCCCAGTGTCTCATCTGGTCACATCACACAACACTTCTCAAAGTAAGCCCCAAAGCAAAGTCTCAAATCAGGGATTATATAGTCTTCTGGCTCAGAGAATGTAACCACCCTCTTGACCCACTGCCCAATCACACAGCATCAAGGTGTGGTCATTCCTGAAAACCAAGCCTCCTACCACAGGCTCCATGTGACCACATTCAGCCTATTAGGAGGCAGAGCATATTTTCAAATCAAGGAAGGTTTTCAGAGTCTCTTAAAGCCAATCAAAGTTTCTTAAGCTAATCAAAAGGTTTAGGGGCAGGGAAGATCTTCAAATCTGCATTTCCATTACAGACCACAGGCTTAGCTTTGAGAAAAAAATAAATTTGTGCTCATGTTTCAGACAAGGCAAAGTCAAAAGAATGTTGTATTTGTAAAGGGATAGAATTCTAATTTCAGCTGTGCCATCTATTAACCTATTTGACATGGAGGATATAATTTCATCTCACTGGCTTCCATATTTCAACTGTAAAAGAAGACCAGACTCAATGGTTTCTCATGACCCTTCCAGTTCTAAAGCTATGATACTTAACAATTCAGTTAGGGCTTAGAGGTTGGACTACATAGTCTTAGAGCTCCCTTTGAACTCTGCTGAACTTCTCTGATTTTGTGACTGAATGCTTTTCCTCAAAGCTTAATGCCAAGTAAAAACCAACACTGTAGAGAGACTTCACTTAATTCCTGATCTTGAAGTTCAGAGATATTAATTGACCTTTTGTGTTTTGGATTTTCATTCTATGATCAGTGGAGAAAGTGTTTGGCATTAGTTCTTGCCAGACACTCCTCTTATTAGTGGCACATTACTAGTATTTGGGTCAGAATGCCTTCCCATATGTACAAATTATGTGTTCCTTTCAGATTATAATTGGACCTTGGCTTCATTTTTGGAACAGTGTGTGCTCTATAATTTGTTTTTATATTTCAGGGTTTTTTTCTCCCTTTTCCATTTAACAGTGATTATAACTTATTTGGTGCTTTGCTCATTGACCAAGAAAAAAAAATTAAATCATATGAAGACTTCAAGTCATTGATGACTTAATTATCTAAAGCCATGTTATTGTTGCAAAGATTTCAGAAGGAAATGTTCTAAGTATTGGATTGGTTTAATGCATAAGCAGATGAGGTGTGAATCAGGAGAAATTTAATAATGTGCTAATGGGGTTTTGAGGAAGTGTTCCTTAATCAACAGAAAATTGAACAAAGTTTTCTCTCCTCTTTGGTTTCTCCATATTGGGGTGGGGGGAAAGAGGGAGGATGAAATGAGAAATTCTGAGCAAAGCAGATAATTTTAAGAAGTATTTCTAAACTAAGTTTAAGGGATTGCCTAAACCAACAGAAATCTGAGTAGCAGTTTATACTAATTATTGTATTTTCCAGATTGTGTTCATGGAAACCTACCTATGGCCATTGGGATTATATTTATACCTACTACTATGTATATGTATAAATTGACATTATGGGTACAGTATACATATCTCTCCTATATTGATACATAAAAAGCTGTACATTAACTCTCTCCTTTTTTAGCTTGCTCCATATTTTTCTAACAGTGTTTTTTAAATATTTCCTGTCTACAGTGTCCGTGATAGATTATTTTTTAAAATAGGATGAAAATTCGTATTTACAATTATTATAATTTATCGTTTTTTGCATCAATTGCTATACCTGCTACTGTTGACACAAGATAGATTCTTAAATAAGACAATATTTGTAAAGTGCTTAGCACAGTTCCTGGTATATAGTAGGCATTTAATAAATGCATAATTTCCTTATAGACAGAACTCCACCTTCAAAAAAATAGCAAAAATAGCTATACAATTAGGTATAGGTCACATCAGTTTTGAGGAGGAGGATGAAATGCAACATGATAAATACTGGGGACACATAATGCCAATACATTGAAATAAGACTGAAAATATCTCTCAAGATGAAGTAATGACAGGTATCATTCTGATTAATTCAACAAGCATTTATTTATTATCTACTGCCAGGACGAACCAAGCTAGATGCTAATCATAATGAAGATAAAAATTAATTCAACCCTGCCCTCAAGGAGCTAGCAAACTAGTAGTAAGGCATGAGAAAATTTATACTAAAAGTCAAATGAGATACAGTCATAAACTAAATTCCTTGTAAATTAAATATATTATTAATAAATTTGTATTATATATTATATTAATATATTAATACATACTTATATATTAATATATAATAAATAAATTAAAATCCAAGTAAATTCCTTGGAAACAGAGAATGCATATTGCTCCTCTTTGTATCTCTCTTGCCCCCACCAGCTAGGTTCCCTGTGCCTAATGCCCCTGTTTGTTAACAGCAGAGAAGTTTGAGAGATTGGGGACGTAGGGGTTACCTTTAGCTTTTAGACATTTTTCTAAAGTTACATAAACTCTGTGGTGCAAGAGGAAAATTAAGAGGTTAGGATTCAAGGAATGGGCTCTACTCCTGGCTTCTCCTCTAACTATATCTGCATCCTTAGGTCAGTCTCTGGGTCTCTGTTTCCTCATCTGTAAAATGGGTGGCTTGGATTAAGTGACATATAAAGTCTGTCTATATATGATAGACATATTATATAAATATGAATCTATATAAAATCATATATAAATATAATCTAAACTCACACATGATAGGGCCCTGGAGTCAGGAGAACCTGAATTCAAATCCAACTTCACACTTACTAGCTGGGTGACCCTGGGCAAGTCATTTAACCCTGTTTGCCTCAGTTTCCTCTTTATAAAATTAACTGGAGAAGGAAATGGCAAACCCCTTCAGTATCTTTGCTAAGAAAATGCCAAAAGGGGTCACAAAGAGTGGGATATGACTGAAAATGACAAAACAACAACAAATTCATTACAGAGAGGTGATAGATTAAGGGTTCAGAATCATCTATACATCTACATGTATACACACATACCCATATACACACATATATATGTTTGTATATGTATGTGTATGTGTATATACATGTATATGTGTGTGTGTGTGTATTTGACCCCATTTGGGGCTTTCTTGGCAAAGATACTGGAGTGGTTTGCTTTTTCCTTCTCTAGTTCATTTCAAAGGTGAGGAAACTGAGGCGAATAGAGTGGAGTGACTTACCCAGGGTCACACAGTTAGTAAATGTCCGAGGGCAGATTTGAACTCAGGAAGATGAGTCTTCCTGACTCCAGGCCTGGCACTGTTTTAAGCCACCCAGCTGTCCCTTTGTAATGGATAGGATGTCTCATTATCAGGCCTCTGGAATCATGGATAGTCATTGTATTGGTCATAGTTCTCACAACTTTCAAAGTTATGTTTGCATTGCTGTTTTTACTATACAATTGTCCTACAATTCATGCTTATTACATTTGTTTTCAGTTTATAAAATTCTTCAAAATTGTTCCGTTTTATAATATTGATGCTATAATGTAGTTTGTCTTTCTGATTCTACTCACTTCCTCATGTCCCCTTGTGTAGCTAGGAAAGTCATTAGATAATAGATTTAGAGGTAAGAGGAATTCTAAAGGTTGTTAAAGGGATTTTTACTAAGCCAGTCTCCAACCTGAGAATGCTGCACAAAGCAGGCCTAGAGACAGGAGTGCCAGGAATCAAGTAGTTTAATTAATCAGTTTCAGACTGAAGAATGTTCTCCTAGCTGAAGTAAAAGCACAGGTTTTATACTTAAATCACAACTGGGGGAGGAGTGGGGAAGGTGGATTACAAACAATCATTGAGTGGTTTCCCATCCCAGAAAAAGCCCACAAGCCCCACAATACAACAGCTCAGAAGTCAAGTCCTTGCATGTTGTGATCTCTTCCCCTGAACTACAGAACCAGAGTTCTGGGACACAATCTTTGATTTGCTTCACTTAAGGCCCAGTGATTGTGAATGTTTTCAGAGTTTTGATTAAGCAGTTGAAGCTCCATTGTGAGTTCTGACTCCCAAGCCAGAGAGTCAGCTCTTGAGAAAACTAAATTGTTAGTATATCTGTTTTATATATCATATCAATTAATGTGAAAATTATAAATTCCTTTCTTAAGGTCATAGTGTAGTTCAATGCCCTCATTTGTTAGATGTTGACACTAAAGCCCAGCAGGGTCTTGCCCAACATCACACAGATAGTAAGTAGCCAGACTGGAATATGAACTCAGGCCCTTTGACTCCAAATCCATCTTTCTTTCCATCGTACTATGTTGCAAAACAGGCCTGAACTTCTCTGAAATCCTTTTGGGAGACTCCTAAAATCCTTTAAAGTCATCCCTCCTTCATGTCTGCTATGCATTTATGCTTTAGGGATTTAAAAGAGAGCATGCATAAGTTGTCTGAGTTCCCAGGAGTTACTTACCACTTACTGTTGACACCCTCCCTTTTGAACTTGCTTCAGAACCTTCTCCCTGGAAGGATGTTGTTCTTTCCAGGAAGGTTCATTTTCTGACCCTTCTCTCGAATATTTTTTGTAGTGGGATGGTATTCTGACACAGCTGAATAGATTTCTGTAGATTGCTCTAAGACTGTGCCTTTGCATATGCTGTCTCCTATATGATTCCCTTCCCTTCAATTTCACCTTGGAAGAGTGATTATCTCAGCTTGAGTGCCACCTCTTAAAAAAAATGTTCTGATTCCTCCATTTACAAATGTCCTTGCCTCCAATTATTTTGCATATATTTTAATTTAATTATATGTTTATACACAAATGTATATACATATATACATTATATATAGTGTGTATGTAAATATATACATGTGTATATAGATACATACATGTGTATTGTGGAAACTATCAATAGATATCTATATTGATCAATATATTCGATATATTGATAATATGCATAATAGATATAATAGATATATTGATCTATAGATAGATAGATAGATTATCCTGATAGTAAATTTATGTATAGTTTCCCCTGAGAGATTGTAAATTCTTTGTGAACACAGATGGTTTGGTAGTTTATTTTATAACCTTATTACCCGGCACAGTGCCTAGCCCATATTTGGTACTTATTAAATGCTTCTATGGACCCACGAATGAAAGAATTCAGAGCAATGCATACAGATACTCATTTTCACATTAAATATTTATATTTGAATTACAACATAAGTAAAAGTCTTTAGCTACATGAGCAAAATAAAAGAAAAAGGAAAAAAATGGATTGGCACAAATGAGGGATGTCTCATGTGTTCCATTGGTATCCTCATAAAGTCAAGAGAGAATAGTCTCCCTGCACTTTGTGCTGATTGCCTCTGGCAAACTCATGGTAGCACATGGGCCATGATCCTACAGAGTGGGCAGGCATGGAGAGGTTGGGATTGGCCTCATCAATGGCCTCACAAATGATGGAAGGATGCTCCTCTCCTCTGACTCTTGTAATTTCTAGTTTTTCCAGAGCCAATTCAAATGTCACTAACTATAATAGATCTTTCCTGATTCTACCAGTTGTTAATTTTACCCCTACCAATTACTTTATTATTATTATTTGCCTTTTGGAGGGAGTAAGGCAAGGCAATTGGGGTTGTGACTTGCCCAAGGTCACACAGCTAGTAAGTGTTAAGTATCTGAGGCCGAATTTGAACTCAAGTCCTCCTGACTTCAGGGCCAGTGCTCTATTCACTGCACCACCTAGATGCCCCTCCCACCAATGACTTTCGATTTGCTCTGTTCATATTTGCATTTACATATCTGTGCAGAGGCAGCATAGCATAGTGAACAGAAAGCTGGCAGAGGAGTCCCAAAGATCTGGGTTTGAGCCCTATTTCTCTTACATGTGGGCTTTATGAGCCTGAGTGCTGGGTGGGGAGTCAGGAAGTCCTAAGTTTAAATCCTCCCCAAGACACCAGCTGTGTGACCCTGGGCAAATCACTCTCTGGGCCTTGCTTTTATCAACTGCAAAATGAGAGAGGTCTAAGTTTCCTTCCCACTATAAGTCTATGATTCTAGTATCTTATGAATTAAATTATTTTCTTGTGATGCAGAGACTGGGTAAGCTATCCCTATTAGTGAGCCACATTTTATCAAATATCAACAAAATATGAGGTAAAAAGCAAGAGACATAAAATCACAGTCTTAATTTGTGTGTCATTGAGAAGAACATTGGGCTCTGAAACAGAAGTGATGTCATCAGAAAGGTATTGCAAACATTTGTCTCCAGATCCCAACTTGGGGATTTTGGTTGACTTTTCCAGCACTAGACAAAATGTCTAGAACTTGGCTTCAGATTCTTTTTGGAACAACAGATGTCACAGCCAAAACTGGATGTTGGTCCAGTTTCTCAGCTTCAAGCAACATCTGGGCTTGAAGCCTTGATTGTCTGGGTTCTAAGTCAGAACTCAGGTATTAAAGACACTCTTCCCCCCTTATATCAACAAGTTTCCTTTAACCCCTTCCTCAACTAGAGATGAAATGTCCCTCTGTAGTTCCTTTTCCATCAGTTTGGATTGTCCAAGGAATCTCTTCAGTTGTTTCCTATACAGGAAAAGCAAATGAATAATATTCAAATTAACATAAGAAGTAGCTATTGCCACATTGGGTTCTTTATCATAAGGCGTGTCAGAAAAATAAGAAAAGTAATATCTGGCAATTTCTTTTCAGTCCCACAAGTGACCCCATGAACCTCTTCCTTCACTTAGAATACAACCTTATTGGTTTTCATTGTTTCTTTTCCTTACATGTGGTTCCCCAACAGCCAGGTTGCCAGCAGGAAATGAAGCAGGTTCTTTATCTCCACACTTTAGAAATAATGCTAAAGCTTTCTTTCTTTCTTTTTTTTTTTTTTTGCATTTTGAAAGGTCATTCACTACTGAGCACTATAGTTGAACCATACAAGGGTTAAAATAATAAATGGAAGGAAAACATCCAGATTTCATAGGATTACCAGTTAATCTTAGTTCTAAATAAAGCTGTCCTTTAAAGTAGGTCTCATTCTTGCTTAGTTTGGAGTCCCTTCAAGGGCCTCCCTGCTGATCTCTGCTTGACCCAGTCCCTTCTTCCAGCTGTCATCCTCAGAACTAACTTTCTGATGTGAGAGAGAAGAACTATCTCTCAGACAAGGTTCTCTTAGAATCTTACCTCCCCTTCTTTTTGCCAGAGGAAACAGAAATTTTAAGTACACTCTCTAGCTATGAGTTTTATCAGTAGAATTTCAGACTTGAAGATGGCATAATAGGAGCATATGGGATGTAGCTAGGACTAGAAAGAATTAATTTGTGTCTCAAGGAGGTATTTTAGACTGTCAGTCTTTAATCTAAATGACCTCCTGCTTAAGGAAGTCTCCTAGGTAATTTCTCCACAATTTTTACATCAGGCAGACTTATGAGGAAGGGGGCCAAGATACATTTGGAAACCTAGTATAAGAGGGCTCTCTTCCTCTCTTCTCCTTCACTTGAGAGCCATTCCCATCTCTGTTTTCTTAGTGGAAGTCTATTATAGAATCACAGAATGTTAACTATGGACGGAATTCAAGAAATCATCTAATCCAACCCCTTGATTTTACAGATAAGAACATTGGAGGCCATAGAGGTAACATGAATTGCCCAAGATCACGCAACTAATTGTGGTAGACCTGAGACTTGAATTCAGGTCTCATAACATCAATTCAGGTGTTCTTTCCACTATATACAATAACTCAATGCACAGATTTCCTTATGAGGGTTTAGGTAGCAAAGGTTAAAATAGGTGAGACCAGGAAAGATTCTTAGTGCTTAAGTTGAATTCCAAGGGATGAATATGAATTCAACAAATGGAAATAAGAGAGATAATTTCAGGCATAGGGAACACCTTGAGCAAAGGAATTGAAGTACAAAAGTGTGTGGGGGATGGGGCCAGAGTGGGTGCAGGGATTATGGATCGTTAGTAGCCACATTTGGCTAAAACTATGAAGATGTGGGATAAGAGATAGAACTGAAAAGGTAGGATGGTGCCATATTATGGACTCCTTGTATAGGCAAAGAAATATGAACTATTCTTGGTTTAAGTAGAAGAAAGACAACCATTAAGAAAATAATGTGCCATTTGTTTCAAACGCTATGAGAATACGAGTCCATAACTAAAGAGTATCTTTACCATGGCAGTCATAACTGTCCATGCCAATTAGCCCATCCCTGAGGCTTATTGTTGTACTGAAGTCTAGGAACATAGGGCACAATGAACAAAAGTCTCAAATTTTCTAAGACAGTTTCAGTTTCAAGAAATACATACAATATTCTTAAAGTGACTTTGTGAAAGGACTAAAAGACCACATATATCTATTTGAGGTTTGAAAAATATAATCAATGTTGCCATGGATGAGTCTGTTGACAGAAGACAGAAGTAATAAGAAGGCCATAGAATGGTGTCTGGGAAACCTCAGCCCTAGCAGCATGTAAATCATGTGAGTGTATGCAAATGTTTATAGAGAACCAGCTTTAGTGTCCTTTAGGAAATAATTTCCATTTCTACTATTTTTACACAGCTAACACAGAAATAAATTAATATCTTGAAATGTATCAAATGTCATTTTCAGATTAAAACTTCACCTATACTTCCTTATTTCTGATTTTGACTGCTTCTGAATCTGGATAAACTCAGTTTCTTTATTCTACACCTGACACACTCTCTCTCTCATTCTCCTCCAGCTCACTTGCAAAATGAATACACAGCTAAATGAAAGAATAAAGATGAGAAAAAACATATACAACATGCATTTGAAACAATATGATCCTCATGTATTAAAAACAAGTTTTGATGAAGACATATGGGATATGGACAGAAGAAAGGATATAAACATAGAATATAGTAATTTCACATCAAAGTTTGATAACCATAAATCAATTGCCATAATAAGATGAAAAGGCCCCAAAAGTGCCTTTGCCTGCTAAACAAAGAGCTATAGAAGTAAAAGGCAGCACCAATTTATGACAGTATTTCATTTGTACAACCCTATGGAGAAGAATAATAGATTCTGAGCACTATCAAATTATAGAGGAGAAAAGAAATAGAAGTTAAAATCAACTTAAAGAAAATTGAAAAGAAATGGAAGTTAAAATCAATTTAAAGGAAGTTTGGATAGAGACTCAACTAAGCAAAGTCATGCCAAGAGCATTTAAGAATTTAAATGGGAGGATAGCAGAAGAAAAATGGGAAAGATCTTCAGTCTTTTAAAACAATTTTTTTATCATTAAGAAGGGTTGATCCACTATACTTAGACTCTAATATCACAGTCCTTTAAACACTTATATGAGAGGTAATATACTATAGAAAACAAAGAAGGGAAAAGCAGTTGGAGCAGACCAAGTGTGAATAGAGACAGTCAAGCTGGAAATGACCCAGTTGTGAGGACATTTAGAGATGAGGGAAAGACACCATAAAAATGACAAAAGCCAAAACCAAAAACAAGGACATTGTTATTGAAAAAAGTGACTTAGAGAAAATCAGGAGCTAAGAAACTTAGAGTCCTACTTTCCCATCTGTATAAAATAATTAGGAGACTAATTTATACATTCATTGAGATCATCCTCAATGAGGGTGTTAGTAGGAAATAGGTAGAACTATGCATGTGATATTATACAGTGAAGCACATCATTATGATCATAAAGGTGACTAAATGATATGCTCAATATAAGATGCCATTTCGCTTATTGTTTGTTGGTTAATTTTTTTTCATGTAATTGACCAACTAAAGCAGAATTATCACCTTAAAAGTTCTCTCCCAGAAAAGTACCTCCAATCTATACATCAATATTATTTAAGATTCCTTGAATATTTGAATCAAGATTCCCTTGAAAAGTGAATAATAGAGAAAACTTACTTGACGATAATCTGATCACCGTACCAGGAGATCGGTAAAACAGGGAGATGTGGGCCTGCTGGTCATTTTTTTTGGCATTGGAATTCAAGTGATCTTCTGCACGGTTCAAGTTGGAAAGGAATTATCTATGAATTTTGAGGTCTCCCATATGTTCCTGTTTGCAAATAACATTGTTCCATTTGTTTTATCAAACCCTGTAAATCCTCCTGGAAGAGAGCTACTATATAGCTTATATGTATATATGCATGTATGCATGTATATATGTCAGATATATGTATTATGTATTGTGTATGCATGTATTTATGTATTTTATACCATGAAATTAAGAGCCAACTTCAAATCCAAGATGGCCTGGGTCAAAGCCATGTCTTCTGGCACTTTCTGGCTGTATGACCCTGACAGTCACTTAATTTGTTAGTTTTCTAGGCAGTTTTTTAGATGATAAGTTGCCAAGAAGATGTTGACCTATATTGATAGGAATTCCTTATAACAGTGAAAAAACAGGTCCAATTCCTACACCTGTGTGTGTGTGCATGTGTGCATGCATGTGTGTGTAACTTGGACATATGATACTAATGGATAATAAAATGGGACCAGAATTAAATTGGGGAGAGGGATGGGGATGAGGACAGAGGGATATGTTGGATTATCTTTAAAATTTGGAAAAATTCCTTTTTGGACCCCTAACTTTTCTCAGAAACATATTCCCCATCTTTTTTTAAATTTTATTTATTTTTAGTTTTCAACATTCACTTTTATAAGATTTTGAGTTCCAGTTTTCCTCCTCCACTCTCCCCAAGATGGTGTGCAATCTGATATTGGCTATACATATACAATCATATTAAACACATTTCCATATTAGTTGTATTGTGAAAAAAGAATCAGAACCAAAGAGAAAACCATATGAAAGAGGAAAAAAAGGGAGAGAGAAAATAGTGTGTTTTGATCAGCATTCAGATTCCATAGTTCTTTCTCTGGATGTGGATAGGATTTTCCATCATGAGTCTTTTGAAATTGTTGTGGAACATTGTTTTGCTGAGAAGAGCTGAGTCTACCAGAATGGATCCTTGCATAATGTTGCTATTATTGTGTTACATTGTTCTCCTAGTTCTGTTCACTTCACTCAGCATCAGTTCATGTAAATCTCTCCTGGTTTTTCTGAAGTTCTCCTACTCATCATTTCTTATGGAACAATAATGTTCCATTACAATCATATACCACAACTTGTTCAGTCATTCTCACATTGAGGATGTCCCATCTTTTTAATATTAATATTCTCACTTTGAGAGACAGTGTAGTATACTAGATAGAGAGCCATGGCATACAACAAAGGACAAAGTAGAAACATCAGTATCAGGAAAGGATGCCATCAAGGAAATGAATAATTAAAAAAATAAGATGGGCTGGTCACACATGGAAATCCAAGGTTGACTAGGGTATAATCCATTGGTAGCCTGCTGATGAGAGGAGAAAGTAGGGAGGGCATCCAACACATTGGATAAAATCCCTGTGACAACTATGGGAAGACAAGGGTTGGAATCACACATGATGGATAAGTATGCATAGTCTACAACCTAGAAGCAACGCCCACATTAATGACATTACAGGTCCATGTGAGTGTCTTGCTATTCAGTGGTAGCCAGCCTAGTGGGAATGATAGGTAGGCAGTTAGAAAAAGATGATGAAGACAAACTTGTATGATAGAGTACATGAGCAAGAGACCCAGAGTCTCTTTGTGACTCTGCCCTGTTAGGCTTGTTGGGTGTTAGAACATGGGCCATGAGGAAGTGGTGAAGAGAGCAGAGACAGAGACAGAGATGGAGAGACAGAGAGAGTCCATGGAGATAAGAGAAGATTGATCATTTAAAAGGTGAGAATAAAAGGAGAAAGAAAAAGGAAAAGAGGAACATAGAACCGGAGGGAAACAGATTTCTCTTACTGCTACTTTTATTCCTATCCCCTACCCTCACTCAGTTTACCATCCAGGTGTCAAACTTCACCTGACCTCCTCATCATTTTCCTAACTTGACCCGTCCCTGTCCTATTACTGGAGCAGTGCTTAATCACAGCACTGTGGTTTTGAGTTACTACTTCTTAAAATGAAATTTTATTTGAAAAAGGCAAGGAGTAAATAGAAAGATCAGGACTCAGAATAATGAAACAAATCGTGATGGCCAAAGTAGCTACCTATACTTTTTTTTTTTTTTTTTTTTTTTTAAGCAATTGGGGTTAAGTAACTTGCTCAAGGTTACACGGCTAGTCATTTGATTTATGCGTGGGTGCTCATTTTCTGAGGCCGGATCTGATCTCGGGTCATCCAAACTCCGAGGCCGGTGCTCTTACTCACTGCGCCACCTAGCCGCCCCTTTAGGGCAATTGGGGTTAAGTAACTTGCCCAAGGTTACAAGGCTAGGTTTTTTTTGTTTGTGTGGATTAAGTGTCGGAGGCCGGCTCCGAACTCAGGTCCTTCTGATTCCAGGGCTGGCGCTCTATTCACTGCGCCACCTAGCCGCCCCTGCTACCTATACTTTAAGGTTTGGAAAACTGCTTTGAAAAATTGGTCTCTGTCTGCCAAAGAATAAAGTAAACACATTTGTCACATTCCTTGATCCTAAACATTTAAGAAGTCTCAAGGTAGTTAAAGAAATTTCTTTAAGAATTTAAGAATCAAACTCATTCTTTCCCATAATGTAAGTCCTTCAGAATTCTAGTATAAAATAAACCCTTATTTTATAATTTGTGGACTAAGGATAAAATAATGTCTACTTTCTTTGAATCTATACCTGAAAGTGTGAAAGGCCTACCAATATTCTGAAAACAAACATCATGGGAGTTCATCAGAATTGAGACTGGAACTATTATATCTCAGAACAACTGAAGGGCAGGGAAGACAGGGTTGGAAGCATATGTAGCATGAGACAATGAAAAGAAGGCTGGATTTGGAGTCACAGGGTCTGGTTTCCAATTTTAACATACTACTGTGTGATTATGGGCAAATCACTAAAGCATTCTGGGCCTCAGAGTGCAGTTCAGGCATGGAGCATATTTTCCCAAACTCTAGGGAAAATAAGTTATCCAATGTGACTGAAATGTTGAGTTCATGGATGAGAGTGGTGAAAAGAACAGCTGACATTTATTCCCCCCTTTCGACTTGCTGCCATTTTTTATTTGAAGGACCTCAGTTTTCTTATCTATAAAATGGGGAAATTGGACTAGATGAACTCTATGCATCTTTTTCAGCTCAAACAATTTATGCTCCTGTGAAAAGGCATATAAATATGCAAAGGATGTATGATTTTGTTAGCTTTGTCATTTCAACCTGTCTGTGACTTAGTAGTTAAATTTTGGGGAGTTGCTTGAAGAATAGAGAGCTTAAGTGATTTGCTTAGGGTAATGCCAGAAGTATCAGAGGTGTTGTTTCAACCTACATCACTCCAGCTCCAAGTCCTATTCTCTATCTGCTAATACAATCTACTTCCATGCAAAAAGTTGTCATTAAGAAAATTAATGTTTACATGTATAATTGATATTTGTATGTGTAATATGCATGTATAATTGTTTGCCTTCTCAGTGGGTAGGGGAAGGGGTTGGGAGTGAGTGTTGGAAATCAAGATTTGAAAAAAACAGAATATTATAAATAAATATTTTAGAAAGAAAAAAATAAAATTAATGGCTAAATTCCTAACCTCCAGATTACCCTCTCCAGCTGTCTACTGGATATGTTTATTTGTATGTCCTGTAGACATTTTAAACTTAACATGATCAAGATAGAAAGTATTGTCTTTGCCCTCCCCCTGCCCTGCAATCTTCCTAACTTTCCTATTACCATCAAGGGTACCACCATCCTCCCAGTCACTCAGTCTCAAAATCGAGGTGTCATCTTCAGCTTCATTCTCTCTCACCTCTTATACCCAAGCTGTTGCCAAGTACTTCCAATTTTATTTTTTTGAACATATCTCCTATCTTCCTTCCTCTCTCTTTCTCCTTAATATTGACCCCAACCTGGCACAGTTCCTCATCATCTCCTACTTAGATTACTACAGTAGCTTTCTGATTCTAGCATTCTCCCCCCATTCAATAAATTCTAGTGATTCTCTCTCAACTCCAGGATTAAATAGAAACTCTTCTGTTTGGCATCCAAAGCTCTTCATAACCCAGCTTCTTCCTACCTTTTCAGTATTTTTATGCCTTACTCAATCCCCCAATCCCTACCCCATGCCCTCCACAATCTAATCATTGTGGCCTCCTTTCTTCTCCTTGCAAAAGGCCCTCCATCTCCAAACTGGGTATTTTCACTGACTCTCTTCTTCCTCTTTCTCCTTTATTGAAAAATGTGTCCTACTTTGGTCACCTCTTTTGGGTACTGAGCAAGGGGAAGTCATGAATTTCCATGCCTGAAAAAGGCAAGAGACTATTTGTCTAACTACATGGAGAATGAGAGACTTTCTTCTCCTTGCGAAATATACAACATTGAAATTAAGGTATATCAATATCAATGTGATTTTCATACTAGAAAACAAAAGAAAAATCCCAAAGCTACTCTATTTCTCTAGTACTAATAAAGGAGAGAACTGAGAAGAATGGATGGCTCACTGAATCCTATCTTTGAAGTCATTTGGCTAAATTCAAGTTGCAGGATATTCGTCTTATATGTGGTTTAATTAGGCAAACCAGATAATGATGTTAACCAGAAAAGGCTTTGATGAATAAGATATATTTTCCTCTAGACAAGACAGATGTGGCACCAAAGCTGGAGCTCATAGGCCTCCCTTGGCAGGCCAACATAAGGAGCTTCAGGGCTCAAAGATATGCAGATAACATTTTAGCCTATCAGGTGGGGACAGGCATTGGGGGATATCTTTCTGACCTTAGATCCCTACATCTTGTTTCACAGAGGACAAGAGAGGGTAAAGTGAAATAATGTGCCTTTAGAACAAAGTGGGAAGGGGAGAAAAAAATTTGGTTTATTTTTCTTCTTTCCTTTGAATTTTTATGAAATACCTTTCTACCTAGTAATTTCATTGCTAGGGCTTTATCCCAGAAGCATAATAAAAAGGGGAAGGGGAGGGAAGTACTCAGCCATATAAAATATTCATAGCTGCTCTATTATAAATAGCCAAAAAATAAGAAATAGAGACATGCCTGGAGGTTGTGCTGGGTGTGTGTTTAGTGTGCATGGTTTGCTTTTACACCCTGTGCATTGCCTCCTTCACCTTATTTCCACTGAGGGAAAGAAAAAGAGCCATGGTAATGGGTACCCACACTCTCTACTCTGAAATTGGAAATAGCCCTAATAGCCAATGATTAGAGAAAGACTGGATAAATTAAGCTCTATTAACATAATATAATATTAGGGTGCTAGAAAAAAATAAATGTGGACAAAATATGGAGAAATCTATAGGAAGTGATAGAAAGAAAAATCAGTAGAGGAACAATACATTGGCTACATATGGAAAGAAGGAAGAAATTAAGGAAAGAAGGGAGGAAGGGATGAAGGAAAGAAGAAAAGAAGGAAAAGAAAGGAAGGAAGGAAGAGAGGGAGGAAGGAAGGAAAGGAAGAAAGGAGGGAGGGAGGAAGGAAATGAAGAAAGGAGGGAGGGAGGAAGGAAGGAAGGAAGGAAGGAAGGAAGGAAGGGAGGAAAGAAGAGAGGGAGGAAGGAAGGGAGGAAGGGAGGGAGGGAGGAACGGAAGAAGGAAGGGAAGAAGGAAGGGAGGAAGGGAGGAAGGGAGGGAGGGAGGAAGGGAAGAAGGAAGGGAGGAAGGGAGGGAGGGAGGAAGGAAGGGAGGAAGAGAGGAAGGAAGGAATGAAGGGAGGGAGGAAGGAAGGAAGGAAAGGAGGAAGGAAGAGAGGGAGGGAGGAAGGGAGGGAGGGAAGGAGGGAGGAAGGAAGGGAGGAAGAGAGGAAGGAAGGAAGGAGTGAAGGGAGAAAACAAAGCCATCAAGTATGTCTCCTTTCCAGTCCATCCTCCACTCAGCTGTAACAGCTCTCATCTATGCCACCCTTCTCTCCTCTGATGCTGACATTATATTTGTTCAGGCTCTGAGCACCTCACACCAAGATGATTACAATAGCTTCCTACATGGTTTCCCTGACTCAAGTCTCTTCTGCTTCAGCCCATCCTCCACTCTGCTGTCAAATAAATCTTTCTAAAGTTCAGGTCTGATCATGTCAACCCTTTCCCCCCAATTTAATAAACTTCAATTGTTCCTTATAACCTCCAGGATCAAATATAAAATCATCTGGCTTTTAAAGCCCTTCAAAACCTCTCCTCCTCTCTTTCCAGTCTTCTGACATTTTATTCTGTTCCCCTGCTCCCATCCATGTACTTTGTGATACAGTGAGACTAACTTCCTTGCACAAAACACCCTGTCTCCTGATTCCTGATTCTTCCGCTGTGCCTTCCCGATTCTTTTGTGTCAGGGTGGTGATCTGATTCCCAAACTCCTCATGTATTTCCCTCTTCTATTTTATTTGTCTATAGTTATGCCCTAGCAACAAAATTATTTCTGTTTCTCCCTTCATTCTTTCCTTCTCTGGATGCTCATTTCCTTACATGAGTATACTTTGTTAAAATACAATGCTACCCTTTCCCTACACTTTTTATCTATATTGTTTCTTTTGAATAAAGTATAATCATCTAGGGCTATATTCCAGCCTCAGTGATCATTATGAAGACAAATTTACCACCTTTCATTTGTATTTCTTCTTGGTTGTATATTAGCTTTGGGCATTAGAATATAGATGTGAGAAGTCATGGATTTTTACTAATATCTCCTTTCTAGTGTTTTCTCTTTTTGTCTCTTGTGAACTTCTGGCTAACTCAACTATTATTTCTTCATCATCTTAGCTATTCTCTCTGGTATACAAATTAGTGGTTATACACAGTCATATCTTTTTCTGCCCTAAAACTTAAATACTCCCTCATGGGAAATGAACAAAAATTCTAGAGCTGGGGTTTAGGTTGTACCAAAAATACTAGGCACCAAGATGAAGTTACTAGATCCTATGGAATTCTGGATTCATCCGTCTCTACCCTATCCCTCACTCTGAGTATAACCTGCTGAATAAGGAAGATTTTAGGCTCTTTTGCTCTCCTTGGTATAACAATTTATCTCCAGTGATTAAACTTACATATGAAAGTATCTATCTTTTACTTCAACAACTCATTTACATAGGACAAATTGGAATGATTTTAATTTTACAGTATACCTTTTTTAGTTTAGACTTTCAACAAGATTTATATTTTTTAAAGTTTTTTTATGCTATTAGTTATGCCATCACATTAATTTATGGCTTTATTCATTCTACATCCTCTATCCAATGAGCTTTTTCTTGTAACAAACATTTTAAAAGAAAAAGAAGCAAACAAACTGATGAATTGGCCATATCTGACAGCACATATGCTCTATGCCCATAGTACTGCACTTTTTGGTGAAAGAACCACCTTGATTAATTTTTTCTATGATCCAACATCTAGTCTAACCCTGTTATTCAATAGATGAGGAAGCTAAGACCTCCTGACTCCATGACTTTTCACTTGCTAACCTTCATGCCTGGATTGTTATATGCCACAGTCATAGAGATACTTTTTACCTTATTCAATTAAATTATTTAATAATAGATACACAATTATGACCATATAATCATGAATCTCTTTAAATTTTTCTTTCTGACTGAATAAAAAGCAATAATAAAACGTAGGTAACACAAACTTAAAATCCATACACATATATACAATTAATGTTTCTATAGAATAAAAAAAGACAATTAAAAACAACACCTAAAGTAATCCTATATGAGGAAAATAGCTGTTCAAAATCATGTTGACTGACTCAGGTTAAAGTGACTTGCTTAGAACCAAACACATAACATATGTCAGAGCTGGGATCTGGTTTTTTAATTATTATTTATTTTATTTTTTAATTTATGGGATAAAACAAGTATTTCCATAACACAGCATAATTTTTTTAAAAGATTGCATATGAAGCTGCCAGTCTATTATATATAACTTTTTTGTGTAAAACACTTTTAATAGAAATAAAATAAGATTTAAATAATTTTAAAAATATTAATTGTTCATGGGTAAGCAGGGCCAATATAATAAAAATGACAATTTACTAAACAATATATAATATAATATAGCATTAATATAATATAGTATAGTACAATATAGTATAGTATGATATAATGCAACATACTATATACTATATTATATTGTTATATATTCAATACCATTCCAATTAAATTACCAATAATTATTTTTACTGAATTAAAAAACATAATAACAAAATTCATTTGGAAGAACAAAATCTCAAGAATATCAGAGCTGGGATTTGACCCCAGTCTGAATCTAAAACTTTCAATTATACCATTCCCTGGGTGGAGGTAATCAGAATCTCCTTTGCTTCAGTTTTCTCTCTCTTACTGAATTTACATATGCATCTGTCTCTTTAAAGCTTAACATTATTAAGTAAAATTGAATTAGCAGTCCAGGTGACAAAGATAGGGCCAGGTTCCTATTTGACACCAGACCTTAAGAGTTTGGAATCATGGTATATTCAATCCTGTTTGTTACTTGAATGTGGAAATGAAAAAACTGCCATTTTTGTGTCCCCTCCAACAAGTCACCTTTTTTGCACAAGCTGCAGACTTGCTTGCTGTGTGCTACTTGTAATCTCTTTATATGAGTTATTGCCTTCAGCTGAGCCTCTTGATGGGCTCCAGGATCATTCAGCAAACCAATATGGTGTCTCTTCACTGAGGCAACTGAATTGCTTACTTTTTCAATAAACATCCCACTGTTGAAAAACAAGGCCTTCAGGAATGCCAGGGTACTTAAAGCAAGAACAACACAGTTCTGCCTAACTCCACTGAGTACATGAAGGGGCTGAATAGAATCCGTGTGGCATTGTTCCTAGGTTTGGCACAGACAGTCCACGTAATGTGATAATCCCTGTGGGCCAGCCTCGAAGAGACAACCGCCAACATACCGTTCTCAAGAATAAACTTCTGACCTCCCGGCTTCCCTCACTTCTTTCCCTTTTCCCCAAACCATTTTATTTTAGAATGTGAGCTGTCATAAATTATTCTTTATTCTTTAGTAGGGGGTATGACTCCTGGGTAAATTGCTGTGGTTAGAAAAGGGGGAGAAAGGGAGAGGGTGGAGGAATCAGGGCATCTTAGTTTGGCCAAATAGATGAAGCGAAACCCAAGAGAAGCAGAAAAAGACTGGGGAAAAAAACAACATAAAAAAGAGTATCAAAAAGGAGGCATTTTTTTGCTCATGTAATTTTAAGCTGTAGGGTACATAGTCAGTTGGGACTTCGATCTGGGTGGTTTTCCTTTCTGTTGCTGAACTTCCCCAATGAGTGGGCTTGAAGGTAGATACTTTGGCAATAGCTATGCTTGCCACCCTGGGGTGTTCACAGCTGCCATGAAGTACAGTGGAGAAGGCAATGGCTATAAGATCAGGTGATCTTGGTTCAAATTTTACTTCTGGCATGAATTTACCTATGTTACTGTCGGCAATTTACTTACCATATCTAGACCACAGTTTTCTCATTTGTAAAATGAAGGAGCTGCACTAGATGGCTGCTGAAATCATTGTTAGCTCTATATCTGTGATTATATTATGCAGACAATTTATAATCCATGGAGAGTCTTCATGGAATGTCCCCAGGCATCCAGAAATAACCCCTTACAATCCAGAATAGAGCTTCACGAACGGAGCTTTCCCTGGGTTCCAAAAGGCTCTCTATAATAACTGCAGGTCACAGGTGAGCCAATTGTACCAGATTCTTCCTGATGCTAACATTAAATGTATGTCTACCTGTAGCATGGATATACACACACACACACACACACACACACACACACACACATATATATATATATATATATATATATATATATATATATATACACATATATATGCATATGAAAGAGAAAAGAACAAGGGAAGAAAGAAGAAATGTGAAATGAGGAATCAAAGCCCTGGGTACTTTTCTTCATGCTGAATATTAGTTCTTTAGAAGTATTATCCTGCTAATACGGAGATATGATTTGCATGATGCAGTATGTAATCTATATCAAATTGCTTACTGTCTTAGGAAGGTGGGACATGAAAGACGGAGGGAAAAAACTTGGAACTCAGTTTTTTTTTTTTAAATCAATGTTATAAATTGTCTTTATGTGTAATTGGGAACAAACAAAATACTATTAAAAAGAGTATTGTCATGAAAAGCTTGGCTCTTCAGATAAGTTCAGAAAGTATAGATATTCTTTTTCAGACTGAACCTATAAAAACATTGGTAGAGAGAACATTTTGTGAAGAAATTCCCTCTACCTTTGATCCATACCTGCTCCACAATGTCATCTTCCAGAGTTTCTTGGGGCTCTGAGAGTTAACTGGCTTGCCCATGGTAAGACACCGAATAGGGGTCAGATGCCAGCCTTGAATTCAGATATTTCTAACTCTAGGAATACCTCTCTCTCCATTACCTTAGGCTGCTTCCCAACCCCAAATATCCAATCAAAATGTCGTTTCCCTCTTTTCCCAAAACTCTTTTTGCGATCTCCATCCATTTTTATTTATCCTTCTCGTAGGTTTCCATGATCTTACATCTTACATCTTTTTTCAACTTCCATAAAACTCCCTTTTGGGTCCCTGAATATTATTGCGCCTCAGTGGTCTCACTGATTCTCAACTTTGACTAATATACTTCTCAGCAGTGACCAAAAATGTTCCCTGGTCTAGGAAGCTACTGCATATTTTTCCCCTTCTCTCCTTGGGAGGCAGTGGAGTTCATGAATCTGGAATCAGATATGGGATGGAATCCCAGGACAGTTAGTCAGTTAATCAACAATCAATTAAGAATCTGTTAAGTGCATAAGATGTGCTATGCATGGTGCCAAGTTCTGGGGACACAAAGATGAACACAAAACAATGTCTGTCTTCCAGGATCTCATGCTCTATATGGGGAAAAGGAGTGTAGGAAATACATACCTGTGACTATGTATATATGCATATATATCTCTATACATTTATGCCAACTACAAAGTAAATAAATGTTATCTCAAGGTGGCACAAACATTTGGGGGGGGAGGAAATTGAGGAAGTATCATATATCTTGAGCTTTGAAGGGATTCTAAGAGGAGGTGAAGAGAGAAGGCATTCCAGGCATGGGGCACATATGTGTCAACGTGGAGAGAGGATGGCATGGCATATGTGAGGACCAGTAAAGTGACCCGTGCATGAAAGGAAGTAATGTGCAATAAGCCTAGAAAGGTAGATTGGATGAAGCTTGTGAAGGGCTTTAATGTCAAACAGAGGAGTTTCTACTTGGTCCTAAACTCAATAGGAAGTCACCAATGGGTTTGTTTGTTTGTTTTGAGAGTGACTTGGTCAGACCTGGGCTTTAGGTAGGTCACTTTGGAAATAATGAAGACCAGAGTGAAAGAGACTCATTTCAGTTCTCACTGATTTTCTATTTCCTAATCTATAAAATTAAGGGACTAGACAAAATGATCTCTAAAGTTCATTCTAACTCTAAAGCCAACAATTTTCCCCCCAGTGATTGCAAAATTGTAGTGTCTAAAAATCGATAACCTCTCTTCCACACCCTATTCTACTCTGAATTCCCTCCTGTAAAAGTAAATTCATTTCTCCTTTGATAGCTCATATTGGGAGATTAGAGGAAGAAAATTAACCCTTAAATATTGTTTCATCTTATTCTATATTTTGATCTCAATACCTGTCAAAAGCACAATGCGTGTAAGTGCTTTTGTTATTGCCATTCAGTTACTGTGACCCAAAGAGACAGAGAGGGTGATGGGCACAAGCCAATAATACTACTTGCTCGTGGTGAGAATTCTAGCAATGGGATGGATAAAGAGCCTCTTCTGAATTAAAAGTACACTGCTATCCACCAATCCAATTGGTTAAAGTGACTGGCACAAGGAGAAAAAGGCTGAATCCTTTTGCCTACCTGAGGTAAAGTGAATGAAAACTCTATTTGGAGATGCATCCAGATTCTGGCCCTCTTCAACTAGCATCTTTCCTTTCTCCAAAACTATCAGTCACACAAAATCAGTAGCAGCATTGCCTGGATATATTTTTTGCAAGATGAAATGTCCTTCTAGACCCAACTCCTTTTTATTGTATATTTGTGCTATAGCTATCATTATATTATGAAACTTCAAACAATGAGAAAATTGTTTTAGGGTGAAACCTGGATCACTCTCTTGAGTGAAAGGAGCCCTTTCTGCATGGGGAGATTTTCTTCCCACCATCTTTCTCAAGGGGTTCCTCCATCTGCTCACTCTCATTCCATCTTAGTCACATGCTTCGATGAGAGCCCAGATCGACATAATTGACTATTCTGGATTGGAATAGATGCATCTTAACCCAGTGTAGGAGGCACATGCAGTGTAAAGTCTACATGGGTGACATGTGCTTTAGGATGCCTCATTGTTAGTTTTTTTTCCTTCCTGGTCATCTCAGGGGATTTCCATTGTTGTTGCCTTTTCATTCACTGTGCCTTTTTTCTCTTGTTTTGTTAACATGATTCTATTCTTCAAGCACACCATTATAGACTTCCTCTTTGTGCTCTCTTCTGTGAGAATCTTTAATTAGAATCCTTCAGTTTTCTCAGCATAGAAACCTAATGTTTTACATGGGACAAGTTTAATGAACTAAGTTTAATGAATCAATTAGTCGTCTCAACCATGATGCTTAATTGGGGAAAATAAAAGAGGATGATTTGGAGGAATAAGGTGATATAGAGGAAAAAGACTGAATTCTCACTTCAATATTTTCTTTTCAATGAGGGACAGGTTAGAGTCACAACTATATGGATTGCTTAGTCACAGCTCTGTCTGAATGAAGGAGAATACACCATGTGACTTTACTCCCTATCTGTTTGGACTCAATGGAATTAAGTATAATTGCGTATGAATTTCTGAGTGTCTCTACCTAGGGAGTCATGTGATTAGGAAAGAGAAGTTAAAGTATTGACTTCGGAATGAGTGGATATGTAGCAAGGAAAAAGTAGAGAATAAACGTTTGAAATATGGGAGGTTATTTTTCTAAGCAGATATAATTCTACCCTCTGTAAAAACATCAAAAGATGTGTATAAATCCCTGTGTTCTGCTTTTTTGTACAAAAGTCTCTTAATTGGCTTGGTAACACCTAGTTTCTCAATCTGGAAAGAGAAAAGAGGTGGAAATTGAAGACCAAACAATAATTTTATTGTTGGAAAATGCCTCATAGACATTTTCTTTGATTCTACATTTGTAGACCTGACACTAAAAAAAATTATCCTTCCTCCCCATATTAAAAAAAAAACAACTGGTTTTAATTTCCAGATATAATGTTCTAAAACTGATTTTTTAATGTCAAAAGAATACTATAAAAATCTAGCATTTTAATCCAAATATAGCTCTTATTTTTTTTTAAAGCAATTGGGGTTAAGTAACTTGCTCAAGGTTACATGGCTAGTCATTATTTATGTGTGGGTGCTCATTTTCTGAGGCCGGATTTGATCTCGGGTCATCCCAACTCCGAGGCCGGTGCTCTTACTCACTGTGCCACCTAGCCGCCCCATATAGCTCTTATTTTTAAAAATAAATAAAAATTTAAAAGTCAGCCCCAAATTTTAGTAGAAAACCTCACAGAGGTAAGGAGAGTCTTGTTGAATCCACTTTTACAATGTACCTATATCTGTCACCTCTCCAGTTACAACCTACTTCTGGTCTTATCCCCTCTCACTTACATTAGCCTTCTGTTTGGTTACCTTGAATCCAGGCTCTCCCATCTTTAATTTATGGCACTGCTAGCACACTGAGATTCTAAAAGCAGACTTGACATGACCCTTCCCTGTCTAAGAAGTTCTGGTGGTTGTGTCTTCCCTATAGACCCTACCATCCCTTTAAGCTAGAGTCCAAGATCTTTTTTATTTTCTCACCCAAATTTTTTGAAAAATTTGTCTTCCCTTGTTACCTCTACTTCCTCTCTGCTTTCTCCTTGTCCTTTTGCAATCTGTTTTTTGTCCTATCTCAATGCTGAAATGAAGCTTCTCTCTCCAAAGTTACCAGTGAATTTTTAATTGCAAATCTGATAGTCCTTTCTCAGTTCTAATCCTTCTTGAACCTTTCTACTGCATTTGCTACTTTCTCTTCCTAGATGCTCTCTCCTGATTTTTTACTTCTTACTTGTTGGACCACTTCTCAGTTTCATTTGCTGGCTCATAGTCCATACAATATTCTTTATTATAGAAGTTCTTCAAGTTTCTGTCTTTGGCCCTCATCAGTTCTCGAAAGTTTAATAATAATTTTATTATCATTTAAAAGCAATTGCCACCCCTTTGCAATGGCTGTCCCCGTGCCTAGAATGTACTTACTCCTTATTTATATCTCATAGTTTCTCTCTTCTCTTAAAATGTAACTCAGGAACTATCTTCTGACTGAAGTCTTTGCAGATCCTCTAAGATGCTGATGCCCTACTATGCTGCAGTACCCTGTATTTAATATATGCATATATATCTGCATTTATTAATTTTACATTTATGCCTTATTTATATATCTGCATATAGAGGGGGGAGGAGTAAGAGGGGAGAAGGAGGAGGAGGGGGAGGGAGAGAAAGAGAGCAGGAGGAAGGGAGAGAGACAGAGACAGAGAGACAGAGAGAGAGATAGAGAGAAAGAGAGAGAGACAGAGAGAGAGAGAGTAATATTTGTTGCCTTCCCTGATTAGAATGTAAGCTCATTGCAAACAGGTATTTTCTTTTTTCATTCTTTGCACTTATATTCCCCAGAACCTAGCAGAGCAGCTGGTAGACAGTAATTACTTGTTGGTACACATATTATGGTACACGTAATTATTTGTTGATCGATTACTTCTAGTATAAGATACAAACTCTGATTTTTTTATTTAAAATTTTTACAAAAGTATCTTTACTTCTAAAGGATACAAGAGGAAACAAAACATTTTCCCCAATACCTTGGGGATATAATGTCTCTAAATAGTCTCAGTTTCTGGGGAAATAGATTCAAATTCT
This sequence comes from Gymnobelideus leadbeateri, assembly GCA_011680675.1. Taxonomy (NCBI): domain Eukaryota; kingdom Metazoa; phylum Chordata; class Mammalia; order Diprotodontia; family Petauridae; genus Gymnobelideus; species Gymnobelideus leadbeateri. The sequence goes on along the minus strand of WOXC01004909.1, from coordinate 28,547 downwards.
ACATAGAATTAGTCCCATCAATTTTATGTCCAAGTATAGTAGATTTCCTGGTATATTTTTCTGCTGGGTTGAGGTTACCAAGGTCAGTCGAAAAGATGGAATTTTGACCATTTGGGCATCAATATTACCTTGGCTACAGAGCCTGACTTGCATTCCAACTGACTCTCTCGCCCCAACTATGAAACTCCCAGAGTCAAAGGCTCCACTCATTTCACCTAGAATATAAAAAGAATAAATGAAAGGGCCAAAGATGAAGGTCTTTTTCTTAGGGCTAGAGGTTCTCAGATGGGAGAAGACCCTATGGCCTTTTCTTTTCTCTCATGATTTCTAACCTCCAGGATGCCCAAAGGAAGGTAAGATACTCTTCTGACTTTTACAACCTTTTACAGTATGGTTTCAAATTACTTTTCTGGTATCATTGCAAAGTACTTTCCTCCACACTCTCTTTAGGCCTTTAGGCCTATCTAAAAGGAGTAGGCCGAGGTGGAGCCAAGATGGCAGAGTAGAAACAGCACATCCAAGCCACTCTCCCCCCAGATCACCTCCAAACTATGTAAAAGGGGACTCTGAACAACTTCTGGAGCCCCAGCACTCACAGAACGACACAGAGAACCTAACCTCCCACTGAGGACAGCCCAGCAGCCCTGCAGGAAGGACCAGTGCAGCACTCTGGGAGCCGGCAGCACAGAGTGCAGTGCATGGGGAGCCGAGCACAGCTCTGCCTGAGTCATGGTTTTAGCCCCAGGGCGGCAGGGCCAGCAGCTGGCTGGAGGGTCCCCAGAACACCAGCAGCTGTGGCGATTCCAGAATTATCAACATAGACATGCCTAGGACGAAGTGAGAGGTTAGTGCCCCATGGACTTTGGGACCAGTATTTGGGGAACGTGTCGGCTTCCTCCCCTGGGGGCTAGAAGCCGCTGAGGAGACACGCCATTTTGTAGTTTTCAGAGACAGCTCCAACTCCTGGCCTGCGAACTGTAGGGAGATCCAGTGATCAGTCTTGGGGGGTAATTGCTCTTGCTTTAACCTCCCTGTATCTGGATTGTGATCTGGGGTGGAGGTTGTGGGTGGGTTTCCAGCTTGCCAGAAACGGAAGTTGTCCCCTCACACTTTCGGGATGAAAGTTCCCCTGTCTGGCCCCCTGTCTGGCGGCAGAGCCATACTGTGGCAACAAGCCCAAAAGTCAAGTAATTAAGTGGCGACATGCCAAGGCAAAGGAAACAAATTAAACAGAAAAATGCAACCATAGACTCTTACTTTGGGGGCAAAGAGGATCGAAGCGTAGAATAGGGGGAGGACTGTGAGGTCAGAAATCCTGTTCCAAAAGTCCCAAAGGAAAACATGAGCGGGTTGCAGGCCATAGACGAACTTAAGAAGGACTTTAAAAACCAAATAAAAGAAGTGGAGGAAAAATTGGGAAGAGAAATGAGAAGGATGCAGGAAAAGTATGAAATGAGGGTCAACAGCCTGACAGAGGAAAACTACACCTTAAAAAATAGACTCACTCAAATGGCAAAGGAGGCCCAAAAGGGCAATGAGGAGAAGAATGCCTTAAAAAGTCGAATTTGCCAGATGGAAAAAGAATCTCAAAAGCTCACTGAGGAGATTCATTCCTTCAGAGTTAGACTGGAGCAAATGGCAGCTAATGACTTTGAGAAATCAAGATGCTGTTAAGCAGATCCAAACAAATGAAAGATTAGAAGGCAATGTGAAATATCTCATGGGAAAAACCACTGACCTGGAAAATAGATCTAAGAGAGACAATTTAAAAATTATTGGACTACAAGAAAGCCATGATCAAAGAAAGAACCTAGAAATCACCCTTCAAGAAATTCTCAAGGAAAATTGCCCTGATGTTTTAGATCTAGAGGGCAAAATAGAGGTTGGAAGAATCCACTGATCACCTCCTAAAAAAGATTCCAAAAAAGAAAACTCCCAGGAATATTGTAGCCAGGTTCCAGAATGCCCAGATCAAGGAGAAAATACTACAAGCAGTCAGGAAGAAACAATTTCAATATTGTGGAAACACAATCAGAATAGCACAGGACCTGGCAGCTTCTACACTGAGGGATTGAAGGGCATGGAATACCATATTCCAGAGGGCAAAAGAGCTGGGAATGAACCCAAGGATCACATACCCAGCAAAACTGAGTATTTTGTTTCAGGGGAAAATATGGTCATTCAGTGGAATAGAGGACTTTCAAGCATTTTTGAGGAAAAAACCAGAGTTGAATAGAAAATTTGACATCCAGACACAAGAAGCAAGAGATGCCTGAGAATGTAATCAGGGAAAAGAAACCAAAAGGAACTTATCAAAGTTGAACTATTTACATTCCTACATGGAAAAACAATAACAGTGACTGATGAAATCTTTCTCACTATGAAAATAATGGAAGAAGGGTGTATGGTCATATGAATACATATGTGAATGTGTGTGTATATGGTTACAGTTATATATGGATAAAGGGCATAGGTTGAATTTGTTGGGAAGGGAGAATACTCAAGGGATGAAATTATGAGGTGAGAGAGGAAAGTGGCAAGAGGAGATAGGGAGAGACAGGGTAGGGTAAACTATCTCATGTAGAAGAAGCAAGGGGAAGTGGTTGCAACGGAGGGGGAGAATAGGAAGGAAAAAAGGCAAAACCACATTCTCATTGAATTTGGTTCAGGGAGAAAATGACATACATACTAAATGGGATATCTCAACCTGCAGCAGAATAGGGGGAAGGGGGATGAGAGGAGAGATGATGGATGGGAGGGCATCCTTGGGGTGAGGGGAGGTTGGAAGTACCCACTATAGAAGAGGGACAGGATCATGTAGGGAATGGACCAGGTGGGGGGTGGGATGAGTGGGAGGGAATTATAAGCAGCCTTGTACAATATATCTACTATGATAATGTTTTGCATAGCTAGACATGTACAACATATACTGAATTACTTATCTTCCCAGAGGGAATGGGTGACAAGGGAGGAAGGGAATGGATCTGAAACTCGGTCTTAAAATTAAATGTTTCAAATATTACAAAAAATTCATCTTATTAGATTAAAAAAAATAAAAGGAGTAGGCCTATTTGTTGTTCCCTGTCCACTACATTTGGTGTCCTGTCTCAGTGCCTTTACCCAGCCTGGAATATTCTCCTGCCTTACATTTGTCTCATGGAATCTCTAACATACTTTAAGACTCAGGCCAGGTCTAGCCTCTTAGAAGATGACCATTTCTTAGCCCCCATACACTGCCAACTCTTTCCCCTAGACACTCCTTTGTATATGTTTTGTTTTTAATTTTTCTGTGTATATATTATTTCTTCCTGATAGGATTTAAGATCCTTGAGGGTAAAGACTGTTTTTCTTTTTTTTTTTTTTTTTTGTCTTTGTATCACAAATCTAGCACAGTGCTTGGTATTGAGAAGGTACTTAATGAATTCTCATTGAATGAATAAATGACTAGGCTAATTAAGCAAGTTGTTGGTACAGAGTGTTAAACACAGGGGAGTAATTATTGAATATTGTTTGATAATAGGTGTTACTATAGTCTTGTCACAACACAGCTAAAAAGGAAGCTCTGTATAAACAACAAAAAAGGGAAATTCATCTTTCTCTTTTCAAAATCTCAGGAAAAGCAAAACAATGTGTAGCCTTGTTGATTAGATCTTAAATCTATGGGCATATGCTTATATAGGGATATATATAGACATCTTAATCTACAAATATTTATTAAATATTTACTCAGTTTGTTAATACAGAGTGGGAGAGAATGAGAAAGGATGTCTCTATGGAAGATGAGTTTTTGTTTTTCTTTTTGGAGGGGGGAGGCAAGGAAATTGGGGTTAAGTGACTTGCCCAAGGTCACACAGCTAATAAGTTTCAAGTGTCTGAGGCCAGATTTGAAGTCAGGTCCTCCTGACTCCAGGACTGGTGCTTTATTCACTGTGCTGCCTAGCTGCACCCCACCCCCACCCCCTGCCCCGAGAAGATGGAATTTGAGCTGAGCCTGGGAGGTAAAACTGAGGAGGAAGAGAGTTCTAGGCATGAGAGACAACCAGTGAAAAGATATCAAATCATTAGATGGAGTGACCTGGGTGAGTAACAGCGAGGATGCCAGTGTAGATTTACTATGGATTTATGTATAAGGGAGTAAGACATAAAAAGACTGGAAAGGTAGGAAGGACTGAGATCCATGAAGGACTTTAAACTACAATTAAACAAACCTATATATAGTATACCCCAAAAGTCTTATGAAGTTTTGAAAGACAGGACTTTATCTGGAGTATAACAGAAACATTGCACATATTATGGTTTGTTAAATTATGTAACTACTGTGGAGTGAGAAGGTGAGAAGCAGGCAGTTCTTTTGGTGCACCCATTAATGTTCTCAGAATAAGTATCTAAATTAAATAATTATGATGTTTCCAAAGTTATATCTAAAATTCTCTTATTAAAGCAAATATTGTAAAATGGATAATGTTAAGGTATAAATGTAGAGTTTAGGCAGACTTATCTGTCTCAAGGTAGAACAATGGTCACAGGAGGTGGTAGGGAACATAGTGAACTTGGTCTTCGGAGGACAGGGGTCCAAACCTTGATTCTGTGATCTTAACCAAATCACTGATCCTCTCTGGGTCTCAAGTTTCTCATCTGTAAAATTAGGGAGCTGAACTAGGTGACTCTTTATGACCCTCCCACCTCTGGGTCTAGAATCTATAAAGATTGATTTTGAACTGAAGAGAATCTGAATGATTTTATTTTAAAGAATCTCATGTTAGTAAATTTCAGGCTAACAAAGCTGATGGGGTGGTACTTATTCATTTTGTATAATCTAAAACGTCCACCTTAGGGAATTTCAGACTGCAATGGAATGTACAGGTTTACTTGACTAACCAGGGTAATAGACATTATTCATCCACTTGATCTTTCCTTTGTGGATGGTGTAATGCCATGCATAGAAGAATGCTACTATGAACAGCTTTTAAGGTTCTGATTACACACTATAGTGAACACTATTCCATAACAAATCAAAGCAAAACATTCACAGAAAATAAAGGCACAGCATTCACACTATTACAACTTATATTCACAACAGTTTATCAATAAAATGGCCACATAGTTTTGACCAAAGTGGTCACAACACTTAGAAAAAAGAACAATCATCTCAAAGTACAATAGATAAAGTCTTCCACTCATGGGGCACTCTTAAGTTAACTCAATCAGTCACTTATTCAGCAAAGTCTTCCACTCATGGGGCAAAGTCTTGATTAACTCAATCAGCCACTTATCCATCAATCAATTACTAAGTATCATACACAAAACCCTCCATCCCTAGGTCATTAGTAAACTACAATTCCATCATTACTCAGTACCCACAGAGAGGTCTTTCCATCTTGACTTGGGGCCAGTTCTCAGATTCCCTGGATACCCTCCCATGGTCCCAGATTCTACCTGGATTCACCAGACTTTCATCTGGGTTCAATGGCAGACAGCTTCCAGTTCCTTGTCCAGCTCTCTGGGTAGGTCCTGCTCCACACTGAAGTTCACAGGATCTGGTCCATGTCAGATCCTTCACAATTTCTGCTCCAGGGAATTCAAGGCTCAAGTAAGCCACAAACAAATAAAGTCTCAGCATCCTAGTCATGCTTCCTCAGTCACTTGGGCTCCTGGACTCCTGGCACCTGGCTCCCTCCCTTCTCTGGGCTCAGGGCTCAGGGCTCTTGTTCAGAAGAAGTTCCACCATGACAAGTTCTCAGGAATTCTGGCTCAGTTCTCCATTCTCTCTTCTGTAGCTGTTCTGCCACCAGACGGTGGTCCTCTCTGGGGGTTTTCTTACATACACACAGCATTAGCTTCCTGTTTCAGTCAACCCCTTCCTTACATCAGTAACAGGAGACAGGAGTTCATACCTTCTGTTTCCCCAACAGAGGCTTGATCAATTACTAAGTGCTAAGTACCTGCTACCTTTGCTAACACAAAGGGATCTTCAAATTCAAATTACATTACCATTACAGATGGTTAGGCCAAATTTCTTTGAGTGGTTAAAGATTTCATCCAGGCAGCATCACAATTCTGGGGTTTGAGTCAGCCAACCCAATGTTATCTGCAAAAAGGAACATCTGGAGGATCTTGTCATCCTTCTTTAACTTGCAGTCTTCTCTGGATCTTTTTCATCATAGTGTTGAACACCTTTGGCATCCATACATCTCCCTGAACTTTGACTCACCAGAGGTCTTTGGATAGAAGGTCACTAAACTGAGTTATTGTTGTCATATCTTTCAAGGAATTTTGAATGATTTTGATGTAAGGATGGGGGATACCTTGTTGGAAATGAGCCCGTAAGATATCACTTTCCTTTATATACTTTTTCACAATTACCAAAACTATAATCGCAGTGTAATATCATATTTTCAGTGTCTTCTAGTCAACTACAAAATGAAAGAAATCGTCCATTTAAAAATATTTGTTGCTTTTCCCCCAAGATGGCGCTGAAGGCAAAGAAGGAAGCCATTGTATGCCCCCAACACAGAAGACAAGTCCAAGGCTTTGAAGGCCAAGAAGGCGATGCTGAAGATGGTCCACAGCTACAAAAAGAAGATCTGAACATCCCCCAACTTCCGGAGACCCAAAACACTGAGGCTTCAAAGGCAGCTCAAATATCCTTGGAAGAGTGCCCTTCAGTGGAACAAGCTCGATCACTATGCCATACTTAAGTTTCCTTTGACCACTGAGTCTGCTATGAAAAAGATTGAGGACAACAACACCCTAGTCTTCATTGTGGACATCAAGAACAACAAGCATCAGATCAAGCAGGCTGTAAAGAAGCTGTATGACATGGATGTGGCCAAGGTCAACACACTGATCCGGCCTGATGGAGAGAAGAAGGCCCATGTCTGTCTTGCTCAAGACTATGATGCTTTGGATGTTGCCAACAAAATTGGAATCATCTAACTTATTGAGTCCAGCTGTATCCCATGCCACCTACAATTAAAAGTTTTCCAGAAAAAATAAATATTTGTTGCTTGCTCCTGCATCCAAAATGCACTCAATTCTTGTACAGATGACTTATATAAATATTTAGTATAGATAGGTGGGTAGACATATAGTCCAATGATTATTGTTCTCTCTATTTCTCTTTTCCAACACGAAGAAGCCCTCTGTGCCCCAATGCACACCGCATATTTGGCAGCTTCCCCTCCTTCAGGTACACTTTCTGTCAGCCCCTTCTTGTCCTAACAGTGGGGTTTCCTGCAGCACTGAGCTCTTCATGCACGTGATCTAGTTCACCTGCCTTTCCTATTTTTATTTGCTTTAATGTCATTTCTACAGTCCCTATGAGCCTATATAGGACTGTGATATTTAGGTCCAGGTGGGGTAGGTACAACCACTCTCTGCTATACAGACAATATTTTGCTAAAATAATAATTATAAATCATTTCCTTGTTATTCTTGCTGGTGTCCTCCAATTTTTGTCTTTAAATGTCCTTTAGATGACTTAAGGACCATAGCATTCTAGATTTAGAACAAGAAGAGACCTCTAAGGTCATCTGGTAAAAGTCTCCCATTTTATAGATAAGGCTTGAGGTCACACAGGCAGGATGCTTTCAAAAGTGGGGTGCTTTGCAAGGCTTTCTTTAAGCTGATTTTACCCTCTGCTTCCCCGCCCCCCTTTTATAACATGATCTTATTCATACTCTTCATACAAAGGGATAGTGTTCTGGTTGAATGGAATGTTCTAGGTAATTGAATACAAAACTAAAAACTGTTTTGATTCTGTGGGAAACCTTCTGAAATATATAAGCTCACATTCCTGCCCTAGAAATTAAAGTTGTAACTAGAACTCAAACCTTTCTTTTCACTCTGAGCTCAGTGATCTTTCTGTGAATGAAGAATTCCAAACTCAAATATCCCTTGAACATTTTGGAGGCTTTGGTTGTTTTTCTTTTTAAAAGAATCTGTAACACCAACTTTCCTTACAAATTTTCCTCTTTGTCCCAAAAGTGAAATACTTAGAAAATTGTGGTTAATTAAAGGTTCTTGTTAATTAGGTTCCACTTTAAGTTTTCCCATAGATATCTCACCATATGTTCAGACAAGCCCTGCTAAATTTGAAGTATATTTAGTTTAGGGGTTTTTGTTGTTGTTGTTTTTAGAATAGCATCCATATAAATTTTAAATGAGTTTATCATTCCTATAACACAGGATATGCTTCAAGTTACTTCAGCTCACGGCTCAATTGGCAACCTTTCCAGGAACCTAATTAGCTGAAAATGAACCACAGAGTCCTATTTCTCATTTCCCTGTGAAGTGACCAGTATAAGCCAGAGGCATGTTGGCCCAAGTTCAGTGAGCAATCTCCAAGTTCAGTGAGCTATCTTCAGTGAACCATCTCCTTGACTCTATCCATTCTGAGTTAAAGGCAATAACTGCCTGGTACATTTCTGGGGAAGGAATTTCCAGATGGTCCACTGAATAATCAAGCTAATGATTTTTTCTATGATTCTTATGACATTATATCACAGAAAACAGAGTTGATCCAACCAAATGTTTGTTTCTAGATGATTCTTTTTTTTTTTCAGATTCTATACCTCAAAGATGCTATAGGCATCTAATAGAACAGTAGCTTTGAGACAGGCTAGAATACGTTACAGAGGGGCAGCTAGGTGGCACAATCTCGAGACTATCAGCCCTGAAGTTAGGAGTACCTGAGTTCAAATCCAGCCTCAGATACTTAACATTTATTAGCCGTGTGACCCTGAGCAAGTCACTTAACCTTCTATTTCCTCAAATAAAAAAGAAAAAGAAATATCCTACAAAGGAAAGAATAAACTATGGATTGATTTTTTTTAAAGGAGGGCAGAGTGGTGGGGCTGGACCAGAGACTTAATTCGTTAGTATCAGGACCCCCGGGTAATAGAACCTTTCAACCAATGAAGTGAGAATGGGATGAAGTGCTCAGGTCACATAGCAAGTGCCTAGTTGCGTTCAGTTCCTTCTGACTCAATCACCTGTCTCTAAGATAAAAATAAAAGGCCCCAGGTCATGAAAACCACAAAAATCTTCCTTTTCCCATTGTGGCTATCTAAAAGAAGTACAGGGAAAGAGTTTCTGGTACTCACCTGATCTAAATTCTGAAATGGAATCAATGGTTATTGAAGTTAAAAATTGAGCCTTTACCCCCTCCAAAAGACAAAAAGGGGCGGCTAGGTGGTGCAGTGAATAGAGCACCAGCCCTGGAGTCAGGAAGACCTGAGTTCAAATCCAGCCTCAGACACTTAACACTTAGTAGCCATGTGACCTTGGGCAAGTCACTTAACCCCAACTGGCCTCCCTTACACCCTCCAAAAGGCAAAAAACAAAACAAACAAACAAACAAAAAAAACATTGAGCCTAAAAACTGCCATTTATTTTTTTTCCTTTGGGAAAGTAACATGTAGCAAAGGAATATTTCCAAGGCACTTGGTATAAATGCAGGAATCAACCCAGACTTTCTCATTATACATCATAGTCTTTTGTCCGCTCCCTGTAACCAGAGTCCTTTAGGGACAAAGGCAATATTTTATCTTCTTTGGTTTAAACAAAAGACAGTTTGCTAATGTTAGAAATCAGCTAGTTCACTGAGATGCTTCCCATCTCTGCACTATAGTTTTGGGTCAGGCAAGTCTCATAGGCCAAACCCCATTTATTGAGTAGGCTTCTGAGACCATGTTCTGCCAAAACTGAGCAGAGAGACAGAAGTGGGAAAGGAGCCAGGGTGAGTTACTCTTCTGGTGCATAGGGAGAATGATAAAATACAGTTTCAATTGTTGGGATGCTAGTTATCCACATAAATGCCATTATCTAGCCCTCTTTCTACCTCTTTCATTTCTGGTCTTTTGAATTATTTTTTTTTTATTGAGATAATGAGTCTTTTAAGAGAGTGAATAGGATGGGGACTAGGAGGGAAGGTGTAATTGTAATCACTCCATTAAATTCCATGTCTGCAGTTCTGATTAACAGGGTTGGAAAGGAAGGAGATGGAAATAAGTGACTAATGGCTTCAGAGAGTATGATGTACAGTCTAATCCAAGCAATCCACACTTATTGATTGCCTACTATGTGCCTGGCACTGTGCCAAGCACTGGAGAAACTATTATTATTTTAAAGCGATTGGGGTTAAGTAACTTGCTCAAGGTTACACAGCTAGTTAGTTATGTGTTGGTACTAAGTCCCGAGGCCGGAATTGATCCCGGGAGCTCCCTACTCTGGGGCCGGTGCTCTTACTCATGGCGCCACCTAGCTGCCCCTGGGGAAACAATTATTAACAAAAAGAAAGCCCCTACCCTCAAGGAGCTTGCAGTCTAATTGGATGGAGGGAGACAACCCATAAAGGGAGGAAGGAAATGGGGACACATGACAGCAAAGGTGGGGTCACCTTGTTCTATGGAGTTGGAAAAACCAGACAGGGCTGCAGATACAGAGTGGAGTGACATATTAAGAAAAACCTAGGAAAGAAGGAAAGAAGCATTTATTAGTCAACTATTTATATGCAAGGCACTGTGCTAACTGCTTTACAAATATTCTATCATATGATCCTTGTAATAATCCTAGGATGTAGACATTACTATTATTCCCTTTATAGTTGAGGAAATTGAGGCAGAGGTTAAGTGACTTTCCCAGAGTCACACAGCTAGTAAGTCTCTGAGGCAGGATTTTATCTCAAGTTTTCCTATCTCCAGGACCAGTGCTTTATCTTTTATACCTCATAGACGTATAGGATGGAAAGCAAGGAGGTTGAGGTTAAAATGTCACTAATTTAGCAATATGACCCTGGATAACTCTTTTTACTTCTCTAGAATACAATGTTCTCATCTGTAAAATAAAGGAATGGGACTAAGTGAGCTCAAGGGTCCCTTCCAGCTTTGAGGTTCTATGATTCCACCTTTGGAATTCACTCCTCCCTCAGATCTTTTTGGATCCCCACTGACAGGGATATTTGAGAGTGCACTATGCACATATTCACACATTCTCTTTCACACACTCTGAAAGGCAGCCAAGCCATAGCTGAGAACTCCGTGTTCTGTCTTCTGTGTCTGTGCATAGATAGCACACACAACCTGATCCCATCCCTTGACTAGCCTCTCTTCTTATTCAGCCTTTGAATCCTTCTCTTCCTGCCAGGCATCATTCAGGCGCCATCTCCTCTAGGCAGCCTTTTCTAATAATCCAGGCTGTTAGTACTCATAACGTCTACAAATTACCTTGAATGGACATTTGGTGAGCATGTAAGCATTACATTCTCCAATAGTAGAAAGCATTAGTGTACATGTAAGTGATATATTCTCCCCTGTAGCATGTAAACTCATCGAGAGCCACATCTGTTTTGGTTTTGTCTCAGTATCCCCAGGACCAAGCACTGTTTATTTAACAACAACAAAAGCAGCAACACCAACAATTAGTTAGTCATTTATTTAATTTAACACTAAATAATTACTTGATTTTATATTTAACATTTAATGTTAAAATACAATTTAAATTTAATATTAAATTATTAAACCTAGCATTGATTAAACACCTCCTCTGTGCCCAGCACTGTGCCAAGCACTGGAATACAAGGAAAGAAGTCCTTTCTCTCAAGGAGCTCACAGTCTAATGGGGGAGAAAACATCCAAACAACCGTGCACCAATAAGATGTAATAGGTAGGACAAATTGGAGATAATCCAGAGTGGAAGTACAGCCATGACAGCTGTAACACCAATCATACCATATCCTCAGGATCCAAAGGCAAAAACAACAGTCCCTGCCCTATAGATCTTGCACACACTTCGTCAGATTGAACTGAGTTGAAATAGCCCTAGATTTTATTATGCTGCTGAGATCCTGCTTGGGTGAATTTTCTTGTGCCACAAAGGACCTAATTAAGTCATGTCAGGAAAGTTCTAAGAGAATGTAAACTTCCCACTAAAGCTATTTCCAAAATGTGGAATATAAAATTGCATTGCTCCAAATAGTTATTTGATAATTCAGCCTGTCAGTTAACAAACACTTATTAAACACTTACCACATGTCAGCTGCTGTGCTAAGCACAGGATTCAATTCAGGTGAACGAAAATTTAATGAGCACCGACTACACACTAGGTTCTATATTAGACACTGAGGATTCAAAAGCAAAAACCAAAAAAATGCCTGCCTTCAAGGAGTTTACATTCTACCATACAATATGTATACAAGTAAGTTAAAACAAAATTTTAACAACTAGAAGGATCAAGAAAATCCTTCTGTAAGAGGCGGTACCTTTACTTTGCTTTGAAAGAAACTAGGGATTCTATGAAACACAAGAGGGGAAGGAATACATTCCAGAGATGGACTGCCACCCATGCAAAGGTGGGGAAGGGAATGTGTGTAGGGAACAGTAAGCCTTGAACAAAGGGTGTGTAAAGGACAGCACTATGAGATTAAATTGTAGAGGGTTTTAAACATCAGGCTGAGTAGTTTTGTATTTATCTGATGCTAGAAGATTTTTGTGTAGAGAGGTGACATGGTCAGATTATGCCACTATATGGAGGACAGTTGGAGAGAATGAAGGCAGGGAGACTAATGAGTAGGAGACTGGGCAAGTGGTAATGAGGACCTCAACTAGGATAGAGGTCATGTGAGTAGAGAGGAAGAAAGAGCTAAGAGAGTATATGGAGAGAGGAGAAACAAGACTTGACAATTGATTGGTGTGGATTCTGGGAGGAAGGAATCAGCAACAACTCCAATGTTGTGAGTGACTAGAAGGTTGGTGGTGTCCTTAAAAGGAAAAGGGAGGAGGGATGCATCTGTGGGGTGAAATATGATGAGTTTGGTGTGGACATGTTGAGTTTGAGATGCCTGTGGGATAGGCAGGGGAAATTATCCTTTGGAAAGTTGATTATATGGTACAATGGGATACAGAAGGCTGAAAATTAAGGTTGAATATACAAATATGGAGTTGTTAAGCATGGAGATGTTAATTGAATCAATGGAATTGATGAGGTCACCAAGGTAACAGTATCAATCAACTCAGTGGGCTCAGTGACTAGAGCAAAAGAACTCCAACTCCCCCAAATCCCCAGCCTTCAAGCTGGAATGCCAAGGAGGAACAATATATTAAAATCATGATACTTTAAAGTTGGCAGGGACCCTCAGATTCCCTTTACTTAACAGATAATGTGATTGCTGAAACCTAGAAAAATGGCATCAATTCCCAGTTGCTGACAGAGCAGGGTGGAGGTTTTCCACCTCTAGGTATAGTGCTTTTATCAGCTGTACTAGGCCGCAAGTGGATCCCTGAGTACCCCCTTCACTGAAAAAGATGAGTAAAGCCTTCAAGTTCTTATGCAGCACATCAGAAAATCCCTGGGTACCTAGTTCACTGAAAACAGCTCAGTCTCATTTTTCACTTTCCTATAGAGGAAGCAGCAGATACCAACAATTGTAATGAGACATCATATATGCATTTGTGAAAGAAGACTAATAACTGAATTTGAGTAGAAAAGGGTGTCACAAAAAAGTTTTAAAGCTACTACTCCATTATATTTCATGATCTGATGTTGTTCTTTTGCCCCGTTCCATTTTCTGTGCCTACAGAGTTATACTAATAATAATTCTGCTTTATTAGCTAGTTACTTGTTCAGTATCCTCAATTTTTCTTCCACTCAAGTGATACAAGTGGTTCTCACTCCTCCCCCCATATTGCTCATTAAGTACCCTGAATTCGTCTTCTATTCAAGTGATACAAATTGTTTTCATTCCCCTCCCCACACTCCATATCACTTTTGAATAATGTCCAAATAACAACTTCCATTAGAGGATCAAAGGTTACCTTTAAAACATGGCGGTCATACTTGAGATCTCTTTGTAGAAGTGTTCATTTGGGAGAAAAGCCTGGTGCGGATTTTTAAGCCATTGTGTTTTGTAAATGGGAGAAGAAAAATACTAATTCAATTATGCAACTTGTTTTCCTTTGCCAAATTCATTCTAGTTGAGTGTAAGTGGAGTCCACAGATGGGGACAGGCAGATATTCCAGCTGTTTCTTTGTCAGAGCACACAATCCTTCTGTGGGTGGTAAGGGTGGGATGGAAAGGAGACAATACTGGAACTGGATGGCAGTTTAATTATACCTACCCTAAATCTAATGTACTATTCTGTGGTGTATTGTTCAGTGGGTAGTCTCCAAATTAGATCCAATCTTGTAGAGTTGAACCAATTAGAGCATTTGCATTTGCAGAAAATGTTCCATTTGCAAAGGATTTTCTAGTGTTCTGGTTTTGTGGGGATTAGGCCATCCTAAAGGGTACTTGGACATTGTCTCATGGGTCTGCAGAGTAATCCACTCTTTGGAGGCTGGGGGGTGAGGAGGTCAAAAGCTGGAAGAGTAAGAAAATTCTTCAGATCTCTGTCTCTGCCCTTGCTCTTAATTCTTCCTTCATGGAATATCATCACCAAAGTCTGGGGCTAGAATTGAAAAGAAAAAAAAAAAGTGAGTGGCCACCCAAGGCTCAATAAGGAGAGGGAATAAAGGGTTTAGAACCATGCAATACCTAATACTAGTTTTGAAAAGACTGATACTTCTAACATATGACACGCAGGTATTTATTTTGTGGTAAAATCTAGTCATATGTTACAGTAAAGGTTCACAGAAGAAATGGGATAATGATACATGTGGTGAGGAGGAGGGAGGGCAATTTTCAAACCTTGCCTAAGGCTCAAAAATGCCTAACCTTAGCTCTGCTTGAATTTCCATCACAGTGAGTCTTTGGTAGAAATTCACCCAACTTTCTGGTCAAATGTAGCCTAACCCTAAGCCAATGCTGTTTTTCCAGTTTTCAGGAACAGAAACTCAAGGGAAGAATGGTAAAGTCTTCATGGTCATATGCAGTATATCAAGAAATAGTAAGCCCTTAGATCTGGAAGGGGCGTTCATTTTACTGATGAGCAAACTGAGATCCCAGAGAAGTATTTCTGTTATTGGTTTTTAACATGGATAAAGAATGTTTATTATATTATATATATGTATATTATAATATTATATCCATGTTTAACATGGAAAAAGAATGTTATTGTCATGTAATGAAGTGTGGTATATTTAATTTCTTATATTATGACTATATATATGATTATGTATTATATTGTTATATTCAGTCAAATTGGTAATAAAGAAGTTTAATTCCCTGGAGAGTTTTATTATTTTTGTTCTTTTTCTCTCTTAATTTTTTTTTACCCTGTGGTTTCATATCATCCCTCCTTCATCAACAGTTTAATTGCAATTGAATAGACATTTAGCTAAGTTCAAGGTCTCTTGCTAATCATTAGGGATACAAAGACAAAAACTAAACCATCTCTGCCTTCAAGGTGTTTATTTTCTACTGGAAGAAAACAATGTGTTTAAGTGTAGTCCCTCATTGGCAAAAAGACTGTTGAGAAGTATAGTTTTTCCTAGCTGGAAGGAGAGACTACAGGGTAATGGGAGGTGGAAGCCAGATAGGCTGGGGAAGCCAGAGAACTTTGGGGCCACTCAGGGGCCAACTAATTACAAGTGGAAGGCTCTATTACCTTCGATTAAACATATTTAAGAGAATTAGGAGCCTCCTCTGGCTCACTGTTACACTTAAGGAGTGGCCTTCCAGGAGGGAAATTAATTTGGTTTCCCTGACTTCTGCTGCTACTACAACATGGTGAATGCATCCCCTCTGCACTCCTTCCCCATCCACTGCCTCATCAATGCCTAGTGAACTGGCAATAAATATCACCCTTAGGAGTTTTCTGCTCTTTCTAAATTTTAATTGTGGTATTTTTTATAATAGTTTTTTTCTCCAGATAAAGAAAAGGTTGTTTTTTATTGCATTCTGAACAAAGTTTTCTTTTTAAAAAATGACTTCCCAAAGTGGAAGGACAAAGGGAACCTATAGACTAACAGTCTTAAATTTAACTGAGTCTCTCAGTAAATGCAAGAAAGGCCTCTTAATTTCAAGATATATAAGGCTGAGAAGCTGCGTGTTATAGTGGATAGACAGGTGGCCTTGATACCAGAAAGACTTAGGTTCAACTCCTACTTCTGATACATACTGACTGGGTGACCCTGAAAGAGAATTATAGAATTACCTGTGCCAATGAACACAGAGGTGTTGTCTCTATATAAAGCAATACAAAATTAGAGAGAGACAGAGACAAAGGGAGACAGAGACAGAGGGAGAGAGCGAGATAGAAAGACAGAGATGAGACAAAGAGAAAGAGGCATAGACAGATAGACTGATGAGAGAGAGACACAGAGAGAGGCAGAGAGAGAGACAGAGAGAATGAATGAATGAATGAATGAATGAATGAATGAATGAATGAATGGATGAATGAATGAATGAATATGGGGAGATCAGAAAAATCATTCTAGAAGAGATGCCACCTGAGTTTTGCCTTTAAAGATGCTGAGGATTCTGTAAATCAGGGCTGAGAAGAGAATTCATTTCAGACATATGGAGAACAGAAGTTCATAGAATATGGAAAGGAGAGTCATGTGAAATAAGACTAGAATAAGAGGTGAGGGTGAGATTGTGGAAGATTTTAAATGCCAGGTTTCTGAGTTTGCATTTTGTCCTAGAATTACTAAGGAACCACTGTAGATTTTTGAGTAGGAAGATTACATGCTCAGACCTGTGTTTTAGAAATATCAATTTGGTATTTGTGTGAAGGATGAATCTGAGAGAGGGAGAGACTAAAGACAGGGCGATCAATAACTTCCAGTAACCCAAGTAAAAAGTGACAAGGACATGAAGGAGGGCAAAGACTGTATGAGTGGAGAGAAGTTGACATATGTGGGATGCTGTAGAAGTAAGATTGATAAGACTTGGCAACTGTTTGGATGAGAGGTTTGAAGGAGAAGGAAAATCTCAGGATGAATCCAAGATTTCAAACATGGGTAACTGGAAAGGAGGTATTGCTCTAAACAGAAATATGAAGTTTAGAGGATTCCAGTTTTGGACATCATGACCTGACTGTTATGGCCAAGTAGAGCCACTCCAAGGCAGTTGATAGTGCAGGCTTGGATTCCAGGAGAGAGAACTTTAGGCTCACACATCTAGTCCTGGCTTCCATCAGAATAAGAGAATCTCTCTAGAAAGAAACCTCAGAAGACATCTCATCTAAGCTGTATCTAAACAGAAATATCCTCCATGTACATTTCTCAAAAATATTTGTCCATCAAGAGAAGCCTTTGAGCTTCCACATCTTGCACTCCCTGGCAGACACTGTGTGAGTGACAAGAGCTGTGCCCTTTCTCACGAGAAAGAATAAAGACTTTTTCTGATCTCTGAAAAAAAAGATTTTTGTCCAGGTTCTACTTGAAAACCACCTATGGAGGTGAACCACCATTTTCCTTAACAACCCATTTTATTTTCAGAGAGTTTTAATTTTGAGGAATTTTTTCCTCATGTCAAACTTTCTTTTCCTTTCTTTTTGTAGTCAGTCAGGGTTAAATGACTTGCCCAGGGTCACACAACTAGTATCTGAAGCTAGATTTGAACTCAAGCCCTCCTGACTTCAAGGTCTGTGTTCTATCCACTGCCACCTAACTGCCCCTCATGTCAAACTTAAATCTCCATCTTCATAACCTCTGCCCATTATTCCTTAGGGCTAAATAGACCAATTCTGTTCTCTCTTTCTACTGATAGTTTTTTTCCTATAGTTGAGGAAACAATTATATCCCATTCCCAAACTGGAAACTCCACACAGATCTTTTCTCTTCCACTGAAAACACCCCTGGCTTCTTCATAAAATTCTCATATGGCATAACCTTGAGTCTTCTAATGGTTGCATCCCTTTAGATTTATTCCATATTGTCAATGTTATCTTTAAAAATGTTGTGTCTAGATCTGAACAGAGTGCTCTGGATTCATTTTGTCCATTTTTCATTTTGGTCTGCATATCTCCAGCATGTAACAGTGCTTGTCAATTAGTAGTGACTTAATATATGGTTATTGATTGACTGATTGATCAGGGTCCAATACAATATTATTGCATCTTCCCATCTGCACATCATGCCTCTCTCACTACAGGCTAAAATCTCATTAGTCTAGGCTTCCCAGATTAAGCCAAGTGGATGCTCAGAGATGCTCAAGAAGCATTATTTCCCTCAATTATTTGGCCATTTACCTTGAGCCTAGTCTACATTATAATCATGGAAACCTGATCAGTCAGCCGATGATTCCTAAAAGAGACAATCCATTTTGTCCTTGGATTCATGGTATCCTAAAAGAATCCTCTGCATAAAAGGATGAAAAATTGTCAATGGAAGAAGGGAAAAAGATACCAACAAAAACCTTAAGACAGTCTTGTCTCTGCTTCTCACATCTCTAGTTGATTCGAGCCTATCATTTTCTTTCTAGAAGAAAAAACCTTTTCCTTTCTTGAATATTTTCTTTTAAATAAGCACACATACATATCTTCCCTCTTTAAAATAATCTGGTTTCTCTTCTCTATTTCTGAAAAGGCAAGGTTGTTGGACTTTCCTACATAATGGAAGAGTGTTTTTTCAGAGAATTTCATTAACAAGTCTCCAATGCAGCCTCAATAGTGTCACTGGGGCTAAGTGCCTCCAAAGGGAGAGACAAGCTGATATTTGTGTCCCCACTTTAATTTATATAGCACTTTGCCACAGGGAACTCAAAGATGCTCAGTGTCAAGGGGAATGAGATAATTAACCCTCATCACACCATAGTGAGGTTGGGAATTAAAAAAGGAAATGGGTCATAGTGAATTGCTATTTTAGCACAGTACTCTGCAGATCAGGGCTCTCAATTAGGGGTAGGTTCTGAGCTGGAGCTCCAGAAAAAGGAAGTTCTCCTGACATGAGGATCAGAAGCCAGGAAGTCATGCAAGTAGCCCCTGATTATTCTATCTCAGCTTTCTAGATAAAAATAAAATGGGGATGTGACCTTTGAACTCATTACTCTAGTCATTACACCTTGGGGTGTATAGGGTGTTTATGGCTATCACCTCTGGTGTGAGGGTTTGTAGAACCCTTTCCAGGGTTGCTCATCCACCTTTGGTGTCTACCTGTCACCTAGTTCTCACCCGTGACTCCAAGAAGCTGTAGAATGCATAGCAGCCACACCTGGTAAAACCATCTTGGCAGATGGCTAACCTAGGTTGAGGTAAGCAACAGGCCTCAAAACCTATCAGTGAGTTGGGGGGTGTTTACCGAAAGCATGTGAAGACTCCTCCCTATGGAATGGGAGGATGAAAACCATTTCTTCCAACGGCATGAAGGTGGCTGAAGCGGGACTGTGGAGCACCCAGAGCTTGGTTAGACAGAAGTCACCAAGGTCATCCATTGCCTTCTGGGCTATTACCAGTCATCCTGATTTTTGCCACAGGACTTCAGTGACTCTGGAAGAGAGAGCTAGGCTGATAACTTTGTGCAACTCTGCCTCACTTAAATCCAGTTCACAAGCCAGTCAAGACATCACCATCCTGACCCCAACACCATGATGTCATTAGTC
Source organism: Gymnobelideus leadbeateri (assembly GCA_011680675.1). Taxonomy (NCBI): domain Eukaryota; kingdom Metazoa; phylum Chordata; class Mammalia; order Diprotodontia; family Petauridae; genus Gymnobelideus; species Gymnobelideus leadbeateri. The sequence continues at coordinate 9,067 of WOXC01004909.1, read as the reverse complement.
CTCTTCAAAAATGAAGGACAAACAACAATTCTAGTCCTTTTTGCTTATCTTAGTTCCCTTTAACAACCACAGAGTAATGAAGTGTTCTAAGCTTTGGACTGGAATCATAGATCCTAACTTTGAATTCCAACTCTGCTCTGTATTGCCTGTGAGATCCTAGGTAAGTCATTTAATTCTAGGCCTTAGTTTCCTCATTTGTAAAATAAAGGATTTGGAATAAGTAGCCTCTGACGTCCTTTCTAGTACAAATCTCTGAGCTCCTAAGTTCAAGTTTTTAAATCGTCTCTGTCTCTCTGTCTTTGTTTTTGACTCGATCTATCTCACTCTTTCTCTGTCTCACTCTCTCTGTCAGACTCTCTCTGTCTCTGTCTCTGTCAATGTCTTTGTCTCTGTCTCTCACTGTCTCTGTCTCTGTCTTTGTCTCTGCCTCTCTCTCACTGTCTGTCTGTCTCTGTCTCTTTCTGTCTCTCTCTCTCTCTGTCTCTGTCTCTCACTATCTCTGTCTCTCACTGTCTCTCTTTCTCAGATGGCATCTGAGGTCCCTTTTACCTCTAGATCTATGGTGCCATGACTATTACTTGAGTTGGCTTTGGAGTGTGGGGGTTAAGAAAGTGCAGAAATAAAATGTTCTTTGAACGAAGACACATTTACTATTCTTTTGTTACACTGCAAGAATTCTTGTCTCTTTCACTTTAATTTCTCAAGTTTCAGAAGCTCTGTTTTTGCCATCACTAGACAATAGGGGAAACCTGATGCCAGACCCCCTGTAGTCAATTTTTGTAAATCTGGTTTCCTTTCATACTGAGCTATTTACTTGAGAATTCAAAATCTAAAAGAAAAGAATTCAAAAAATTTATTCCCAAGGCTCCTACACCCTCCATTTTGTCACCCCAGGAGTAACAAAGGGGTTGGAAATCGTTTACCTAATAGATGGAAACTGCTCTCAGTGTCCATCTGGTGTGCCATGCTTTGGAATAATTAAGATGTACCCACACTTCCATTTCTTTAGTGAATTTGAAAATGTGTGGAACAGACTGCCTTTATATTCAAGAAGCAGTGTTCAAGGATTATGATATTCAGCCTCCTTTTAAAAAGAAAAACTGAAAGAAACTTTGTTTGGCTACAAAAGACAGAAACTTCACTTAGCTCTGCCAAGGACACCCAATCCTGGGCTGAATCGTTTTTTTTTCCTGTCCCTTGTCCTTGAGGAAAGCTCTGACTCAGCACTTCTTCCCCTTTTTCTTCTTGTCATCTGGGCAATTCCAAACACACTTTATGGCATGTATAAATGAGAACATTGATGGGAATATTTATACCCTAAAAAGCTTTCTGCAGCAAAATCCCAGTTACCCTAAGGGCTTAAAAAGTCAGTGATTCGCTCTTTCTGGTTAACAATTTCAGTGTACTAATATGCTGATTTCCTAAATAGCAATTTTGTTATTAACTATAAATTCAATTGACTTGGTTTATGAAATGCTGGCTGTGTGTGTGTGTGTGTGTGTGTGTGTGTGTGTGTGTGTGTGTGTGTGCGCTTACTGGCCATATAGCAATGATTTATCCTACAGGAAAAGGAAATTGTTTGTCCTGGCATAAATCCTCACACAGCAATCCATTTTTTTCCAAGCCACATATTCGAGTTTAAACAATGACTCCCAGAAGGATTTTACTTTACAATACATCAGTGCCTTTGTTGCATGCACAAGTATCTGGATGCAATTTAAGTCAACCTGCATGGAGAGGTGGGAAAACCAGATAATATAGGAAAGGTCTTAAAAGGAGAAAACATTGATTACATGAATGAAAAATGTGCAGTGGAGAAAATGGTTGAGAGGTGAGAGGAGCAAGAAAATGAAAATCCTTGATAGAGCATTTATTTCATGCTATGAAACCTTTAAAATCCAGTCCAGTGACTTTTAATACTAATTGATATTTCATATCTTCATTTTGGGGAAGGGGGAGGAGAGCAGGGTTTTCGTATGAGCAGAGACCATTTTCTGCTTTAGGAGCAATCATAAATTTCAATTTTATAACTGGTCACACAAATTAGAATAAAATGGCCGTGACCTTGAGGAGTCATTCCACTGTCTTTGGATAAACTACATTTGAACTTCTGGAATCACAGAATCTTAGAGCCGTGAGTTACAACCTCTCTGGGTCTCAGTTTTCCCCACTGTAAAATGAAGGAATTTGACCAGATTCTCATTGGGATCCTTCCTAGCACTAACATTCTATGATTCTAGGTTTTCAAGTCTAGTGTATGGCACTTTCCCCCCAAGTGTTCTGCCTGAGACTTTTGTTGTTTAGTTGATTAGTCATGTCCAACTCCTCATGACCCCATTTAGGGCTTCCTTGGCAAAGATACTGGAGTGGCTTGCCAATTCCTTCCTCAACTAATATTACAGATGAAGGAACTGAGGCAAACAGGGTTAAATAGCTTGCCTGGGGTCACACAACTAATAAGCATCTAAGGCCAGATTTGAACTCAGATCCTCCAATTCTCTCTCTGCTGTGCCACCTAGCTACCCAGAGAATAATAGATGGTGAAAACAGCACTGGCTTTGGATTCAGGAGACCTGAGTTTAAATCCCACCTTGGGCATATAGCATTTGTATGATCTTGGGTAAGTAACTTAACCTACTTGGGTCTCCTCATCTCTAAGCTGAGAGGGTTGGACTTGATGGAAGATGTTGTGGTTAGACTTGCTCTTTAGGAAGATTAATTTAACAGCTGAGTAAAGGAGATAATGGAGTGAAAAGAAACTTGAGGCATGAAGACCAAGCGCTTGCTATTTTAATAGTGGTAGCATTGATGGCTACCCTGGCATCTGGGTGGTAGTAGTGTCAGCAGAGAGAAAAGGAAATATATGAGAAATGTTACAAAGGTAAAACCAACAGAGTAGATGGCAGCAGATTGGATCTGGAGGGGGAGAGAGAGTGAGGAATTGAGGTTAACATCTAGACAGAGAGACAGAGAGAGAGGAAGGGAGAGGGGGTAGGGCAGGGGAAAGGAGAGAAAATATCATAGGACAAAGTACTGTGCAATACCTAGTATAACCTCAATGAAAATTCAGCAAAGGAGACTTTGAAAAAGTAATTCAAGAGATAGGAAGAAAACTAGGAAGGAGTGGGGTCACAAAAACCCAAAGAGAGTATCAAGGAGGGGGTCAACAACAACATCTGTGACTGTAGAAAAGTCAAGAAGATTGAGGACTGAGAAAAAATCTATCGACTTGTCATTTAAGAGATCACTGGTAACTTTGGAGAGAGTGATTTCAGATGATCAGGTTGGAAGCCAGGTTGTAAAGGAGTTAAGAAGAGAGAGGAAAGGAAGTGGAGGTACCTAATGTAGTTAGCCTTCTCAAGGATGAAGAGAGGGGAGAGAAAGAAATGGAATGATAGATAGTGGGTATGGATAGAACAAGTGAATGTTTGGGTTTTTGTTTTCTGCAGATGAGGAGACATCAGATTCTTGTAGACAACAGGGAAACAGCCAGTAGATTGGAAGAGATTGAAAATTAGTGAGATAGTGGGGATGATAGAGAAGGCAATGTTCTGGGGAGGATGAAATGGAATGGGATAGTTTGTGCAGGTAGAGGTCTTTCCCTTAGCAAGGAATAAGGGCCACCTTCACAGGGTGAAGGAGAACATAATAGCAAAAAGCATCTGAGTGATGTGAGATAGAGGAGGGAAGAAGAGGAGACTCCCAGTGAATAGCTTAATTTTTTCAGGGAAATGGGAGATGAGGTTTTTAGCTGAGAGTGGAAAGAGAAGGCACTGTGGATTCGAAGAGAGGTGAAAAAGTTGGGGAAAACTGCAGTGAATCAATTAGAGGTGTAAATGGATTTCCTCCCCTCAGTGAAGGCCCAGTTGAGATTGCATAAGTTCAATCTGTGGTGGACCCAAGTCAAAATGATTTTGTAATTGTATCTGACCTCATTTAGCAGCAAGTGAGTAGGACCAAAGGCAGTGGGTGCTGAAGGCAATCCAAGGCGGAGTCTTGCCAGGGCAAGACACAAGGAGACAAGAGACAAGAGACAAGAGGACAGTATAGAATTGAACTGGTTCACTAAGGGGATCAAGATGGGAAAGGGAAGAGAATATAGGGGAGAATGACTTGTGAAACAACTGGCAGGTGGAGAGACTGTGAGCTAAATGGAGTTGGGGCTGTGAAACAAAAGGAAGGTAAGATGATGGAAGACTGACATCAGAAAGGAGAAGTTCAGAATTTATGAATGTCAAAGTGATGCATTTGTTGATTAAATCAAGGCTCTGACCCTTGTGTGTAGCTGTGTATATCCGAAGTGGGGTAGAAGCCAACATCATAAGAATAAGCAAGTTAAGGATCTGTGAGTTCAGGATGTTTGAGGAAATATCAACAGTGATGTTGAAAAGCCCTAGTATGAGATTAGGAGTTGGGGAAGAAAGATTGAACCGGCATAAGGGATTCACTCATCACCTCTAAACCTGATGCTTAGCATCCCTGCATTTACCTAGGCTAGGACTTGAATTATAGAACCACATCTAATTCTGAGCTTATACGTAAAGTCTTTCCATAATGGTATGAACTTCTAGGCCCGATGTTATACTTGACCCAGGTAGCTTCTGAACCATGATGAGGCATCAGAGGAGGACATTAGTGGAGGCCTAAAGTGGATGTATGGGTTACTCTTCGTGGGGATTTGATAAATATTTGCTGAATGGATGAAATATTGCATCCATAGCTTCATGGAGCCCAAGACTATCATCACTAGGGTGGAGGTAATAGCAAGGACACTCAGCATATCCTGAGCAGCCAACAAGGGGATGAAGAATTTGGGTGGCTGGAAGGCAACGAACATTTATTCTATATTTCTATGTGCCAGGTATTGTGCTTTGCAGCTATTTTCTCATTTCATCTTCAAGACAACTCTCAGAGGTAGGTGCTATTGTTATCCCCATTTCATACTTGAGGAAGTAAATTTGGGTAGTTCAAGTGATTTCTCAGGGTCCTACAGCTAATAATAGTCAGTCAAGACTTAAAATCAAGTCCAATGTTCCTTCTGTTGAACCATGACAATTTCTTATTCTCACTTCAAGGAAATTCTTCCTGAGAGCTAACTGAAAGCTTGTGATTGAAATCCATTGGGTCTAGGCTCAGAATTGTAGAAGAGTGGGTCATCATTCATATAATAATTATAATTAGTAAGTTACCCCTTGCCTTTCTTTCTCAAGTGAAACAATCCTGTTCCTTTTAAATAAGCCTTTGGAGTCTAATTTTCTAGCTATTTAGTTATTATTGTTCCTCATGTGTCCACATAAGATTGGATATCATTACCCCCAACAATGATTGCATGTGAATCCGGCCGTCGAGCTGAGAGCTACATTTGGGATCATTCAAAGGATTTGAGAGAAGATAGTAGACACTCTAGACCTACTATAGATCTATTACTCACTATAGGAAATGAGTCTTACTTCCACTCTTGGAAAACTGGCTGGACATGCCACAAATAGTAGAACTATCAAACACACGAAGAGGTGTAAGAGGGAAAGTATAACCATAATCACCAATATGGTACAGTACAGCAAAGGCCCTGAACCTAGGCTCAAAGGATCTGAGTTCAAATCCCAGCTCTGCTCCTAGTTACCTGTGTGACCTCGGTAGGGTGAGTAAAAGGAGTAATTAGTAGACTTTGTTAGTTAATCAGTAAGTTAAATGACTTAGGACACTTACCACAACTTTGGGACTCAGTTTCTTTATCTGTAAAATGAAGGAGTCTCCAAAGTGGGGGCTGAATATTCCTGGTGGGATATGGTAATAACATGAGAGGGGCTGTGGGACAACACCACCCCAACAAAAAAAAAAGCTGTGATATGACCTGATAGTAACCAAAAGGATGGCAGAAATATGTGCCATACTTCCCCCACCCTGCTGTTATAACCAAGAATGGGGATGGTCTCACCACCCCCTTCCTAAGGGTCACACAATACCCTCCCACTCTTCCCCATGATAGCCAGCTTCCATTGGCTCTGTGAGCTCCAAACCCCTTCCCTTCTATGCTAGGCATCAGCCCCTCACAATGAACTGCAACCTGGATACTTCTAGCAGTGGTGTGGTTGCTGTTGAGAAAATCCCTTCTCCCCTAGCATACCCACTCCCTTGCCTTAATGACATCTCCTGGCTACTATCCACCTCCTGGTGGTACAGAGTCTGAGTTCCAAGGCAGTCACTTGTAAGAGTCCTAAGAGTCCTAAGAGGTAAGTGTCCTAAGAGTCCATTTTCAGTAGTACAGAATGTATTTCAGAAGATGAACAGACATGGATAGGTTGTCATCTATGTTGAAGATCTTACATTTTTTTTTCTCTCCCCAAATACACCCTACTTCTGTCAGGGGTAACAGAATAAGGAGAGGAAGCATGGTATAGTGGACTGACCACTTCTTTTAGAGATAAGAAGACCTGTGTTTGAGTTGTTTATGAGTCCTTTAACTTCTTGGACTTCAGTTTCCCCATCTGTACAATGGAGTTAAACTTGATGAGTTGTCCAAAAGTTCTTTTGTAACTCTAAATCTCTCGTCCTATTATCATATAAACAGTTTTAGTTTCCGAAGTTCTCAACCCATTAGTAGCCCTTAAGTCACCTGAAACTGCTCTCTTCAAAATTACTTGTGTTCTCTTAATGGAAAAAATCAGTTTTCTTTTTTTCAAGTCTCACATTGTTAATTCTTCTCTTCTCTTAGACATTTACTTAATATGTCACCTATAAGTACCCTGATATTTGCCTAGTTGAAAAAAATTTTCTGGCCTATTTAAAAATCTTCCAAATGAAGAGTTATAGTGGCTTTTGAATCCATTTGTTGATATTTTTTAAAAACTGCAACATCATCTGATTAGTTTTCAAGGTCAATCAATTGACATAATGAGAGATAGCAATTTGCTTAGTGAATTTAAACAAAAATCTTTGAGTAATTTGTGGATGAAGTAAATATCATGATTTGTTAAGTGTAGTGAATGATCTACTTCCATTAAGATTTATGTACTTTTTGGATGTATCAATGTACCAATTAGCCAACATTTATTAAACACCTGGTATTTGCTAGACGCTGTGCTAGATGCTGAAGATTTAAATTTAAAAAAATTCTCACTCTCAAGGAGCTTAGATTTTGTGGGGGAGAGACAACATGTAAGAATAATAGGTTCTTGGGGTTGATCAGTTCTTATATGTAACTTAGGTAGGATGACCAGCCATTACTATTTCATTTTCATGAGTCATTCTCATCATCCTCAATTGAGGTAATCCAGAGGGATATGTTTAGGTATCTCCTCATTAGATACTAATATTGTAGCCTTCCTCATATTAATTAATTAGTCAGCTTTGGATCCCTAACACAGTTGATTAAATATTGCTTCTTTAATAAACTAGAGAAATCACATTTCTCATAAGCAGTTATCCATTTCCTTCTCTCTATAAAAAAAAAAAAAATCGGGGCAGAGCCAAGATGGCGGTGTAGAAACAGCTCATCCAAGCCACTCTGCCCCCAGATTCCCCCCAAACGATGTGAAAGGGGACTCTGAACAACTTCTGGAGCCCCAGCACCCACAGAACGACACAGAGAAGCTAAACTCCCACTGAGGACAGCCCAGCAGCCCTGCAGGAAGGACCAGAGCAGTGGTCTGGGACCTGGCAGCATGCAGCTCGCCGAGCGCAGGAGCTGAGCCGAGCCCAGGTCCGCCAGAGCCGAGGTTTTAGCCCCAGGGCGGCAGGGCCAGCAGCCAGCTGGAGGAACCCCAGAACACCAGGAGCTGTGGCGACTCCAGAATTATCAACATAGACTTGCCTAGGACAAAGGAAGAGGTTAGTGCCCTATGGACTTTGGGACTGGTATTAGGGAATGCATCGTCTCCCTCCCCTGGGGGCTAGAAGCCACTGAGGACAAACGCCATTTTGTAGTTTTCAGAAGCAGCTCCTGCTCCCAGCCTGCAAATTTGTAGGGAGATCCAGCAATCAGTCTTGGGGGGTAATTGCTCTTGCTTTAACCTCCTTGGATCTGGATTGTGATCTAGGGTGGAAGTCGTGGGTGGGTTTACAGCTTAACAGAAATGGAAGTTGCCCCCCACACGTTCGGGACGAAAATTCCTCTATCTGGCCCTAAAGCCATAGTGTGGCAACAAGCCCAAAAGTCAAGTAATTAAGTGGCAACATGCCAAGGCAAAGGAAACAGAAAAATGCAACCCTAGACTCCTATTTTGGGGGCATAGAGCGGGAAAAGGACTGTGAGGTCAGAAGTCCTGCTCCAAAAGCCCCAGGGGAAAACATGAGCAGGTTGCAGGCCATAGAGGACCTTAAGAAGGACTTTAAAAAATCAAATAAGAGAAGTGGAGGAAAAATTAGAAAGAGAAATGAGAAGGATGCAGGAAAAGTATGAAATGAGGGTCAACAGCCTGACTGAGGAAAACAACACCTTAAAAAATAGACTAACTCAAATGGCAAAGGAGGCCCAAAAGGGCAATGAGGAGAAGAATGCCTTAAAAAGTCGAATTTGCCAGCTGGAAAAAGAATATCAGAAGTTCACTGAGGAGATTCATTCCTTCAGAGTTAGACTGCAGCAAATGGAAGCTAATGACTTTATGAGAAATCAAGATGCTGTTAAGCAGATCCAAACAAATGAAAGATTAGAAGGCAATGTGAAATATCTCATGGGAAAAACCACTGACCTGGAAAATAGATCCAGGAGAGACAATTTAAAAATTATTGGACTACCTGAAAGCCATGATCAAAGAAAGAACCTAGAAATCACCTTCAAGAAATTCTCAAGGAAAACTGCCCTGATGTTTTAGATCCAGAGGGCAAAATAGAGGTTGAAAGAATCCACCAAACACCTCCTGAAAAAAATCCCAAAAAGAAAACTCCCAGAAATATTATAGCCAGGTTCCAGAATCCCCAGATCAAGTAGAAAATACTACAAGCAGCCAGGAAGAAACAATTTCAATATTGTAGAAACACAATCAGAATAGCACAGGACCTGGCAGCTTCTACACTGAGGGATCAAAGGGCATGGAATATGATATTCCACAGGGCAAAGAACCTGGGA